>VKOC01046994.1:0-27651 GCA_009364415.1 Spea multiplicata
TGTTATTCGTCTACGTTCCTGTGCTGCCTGCCCCGACCTCGGCTATTGTTATTGACTACGCTCCTGTGCTGCCTGTCCTGATCCCGGCTGGTTTATCGGATTCTCGCCATTCCTGCATTTTGGGTCCATTACCTGTGATTCCTGATCCGACGTAACAGCTAGGGTAATATGAGTAATACACTAAAGAAAATTGGATTTATAAATTAATCAGTCCAATAAGAGGACTCTTTAAATCTTACCATTAGAGTCATGTCTGAATGTGATTTTTAATGGGTTTATAACGATTAGGAACATATATCTGCATAGCAATTCATGAGAAAACCAATGTCAAAAAATATGCCATAGGTATTAAAAAAAATAATGACTAATTGCACTAGAATAATGGAGATTAATTATAAATATAATCAAGCCTGCATTACAGAGTAATACAGGACACAGTATTCAATAGCATAGCTGGGGATTCTCTGGGTTTAATCCAGAGTCTCTGGGTGAAGAAGTGCTTTCCTGGGTCTCTGGGTAATTTTGCTCTTTCTCTGGGCAGGGTATCCGTGTTTGCCCTTAACAACTGCCCTCCTACTATCAATCTATTTAAGGCTCTATGGAGCTAGCTCATACCCTTATGTATGGCTAGGCCCACCCCATGAAGTGCTAGCCCTGCCTCTGTACACAGCAAGCCCCACCTCATCATGATGTGACTCCCCCAGAATAGAGAGATAGCTGCCATCTATATTTATTAAAACAACCTTAAATTTAAAGCATGACAATTCTAAATGATTATCACTCAATATGAAAACCAGGCATATGAGTTCTATTTTTTGGCTGTCGCGAATCCCATTATTTATATATATATATATATATATATATTATATATATATATATATTATAATATATATATATACTATATATATGCTCTGGTATCGCCAACACTAATTTGAAAAAAATCCACCATTTTGAGTCTACAAGGTCAGGAAGGATCATTATATAACAGAAGATTTGATTTTTCCAGCACTAATGTGAAAAAAAAGGATTTTGAATACATTAAAGTCTAATCAGGTACAGGAATATGCTTTTATTCTGCAGTCTCAATATAAAATACAACTTTATAATGTTTTTTACTAGGTGTGACATTTAGAAATACATTACTAGTACTTGTTTACTTGAAGGGGACCTGTTGCCATTAAACCTACTTGTATAAGTAAATTAATTTTATGAAACTACAAACGACTTGTGCTTTATGTTAGTCAATCATGGTAATTGCTTTGGAGATAATTAGTTCAAAAGTTCACCGTGTGGCAAAAGAGATCAGCGGGAGCCTGTGACAGAGCTGACATTAAAAAAAACCCCATCTTTACAAAGTTTACCAAACCAGTCAAGATAATAGGAAACGATAAACCTGCAAAGTGAGGATATCTTTCCAGAAGGTGTACCTATTAGATTGGTTTTCAATTGGTATATATTGCCTTTTCTTAACACATAAACAGCATTTCATATTCTTATTTGGAATATGTAGTATACAGAACTCTAAATTGTAGAGTTTGGGAAATGTTACAGATGGGCTTCAAACGTATCACTCAAGCTTGAGGTCAGGTAGTCAGAAAGCCATCTCCTGTGTGATTCTGAGTGCTATGTGACATCGATTTTAACCCATGTCACAACATAAGTGGTTAAATAAACAGCTTGTTACAATACACACATACTCCCTCTTACGCTCACCCACGTGGAGACCTGCCATGCTGTTGCCCTGTTTTGGACCTTGAGGTCACGTAATGAATGTTACATGGCCCGCTGGGCACCTCATTGCACTCACTTCACAGTGGCCCTCCAGCCAAGCAGGGAGACCTGGATTTCCAATGGCAGCACCTGCGGTCCTCCCGCTTTGTCTTGCAAGAACCTGGTTACCATGCCAACCTGACGCCCAGGGTTTGTCGAGCCACAGAATGTGGATGCATAAGTTAATTTTATATATATAATTTTATTAGGCGTTAGAATAAATGATTACTGTTGAACTTTCTTTCCTGAGCAAACAGGTGTCAGATTTGCTGACTGAATAAATGTAATATTATAGTATTGAAAATAAATGTATTTTGTATCATTTTAAATTATTATGTATTCTACCAGTATGTTTATATTTATAACTTTCTATGCTAGTCACATTACAGTAACATTGTATTGAATTAAGTAAAATGTGCATCCATGTGTAGCACTAAATTCAATTATATTTTGCATACAAAATACCAGTTGCGCTCTGCAATTTATGATGCGTTGCCCCCCCCCCTTTCCATGTTGGTAGCCTGTAAACTGGACATGTCATTACAGGTATGTGAATTTCATACTTACTGTAAAGTTATGTTATGGAACAAATTAACTGAAGACTTTCCAGAACAATAAACCACTGATAAATAATTCTACTAACCGTCAGATGCAGATCTAATTTGTGTCCGCTTCAAAGAGTTTGCTTTAGCACCAAAATGTACCTACTTTACACCTTTCTTTTTAAGATGCCTAAAACCTCGCTGGGCTTTCTAATAAGCAAGTAGTTGCAAAAAAAAGACCTTGATACAATTATATGTCCTTCTGTTGAATAACTCAAATACCAATATTTTATTTGAATAGCTCTGAATTGTATTTATGTGACTTTGCTGTGCAGACAGCAGAGTAACTACAACATAGAAAAAAACAATATTGTACATTTAGAAAAAGTAACTGTTAATTTTCTAAAATAAAATAGTACCAGGCAGCTGTTCCCCTGAGTGGTCACTGTGAGCAAGCCCACACTGGCCATATGGCACACCAGGTAAGAAAAAAGTAGCCACCTCTAGGTGTTCTATATGCCATCTTAACCCTATCTATTAAACAAACAACGTGGCTCCTTATCGTACTGCCTGTTGTAAGCAGTATAATGGTTCACTATGGAGGAACAGACATCATTAGCAGCTCAATGTCATCCAAAGCCATACAAAATATCACTAGACTGACATTTTATAGGTCTGAAAATGAAATAAAATATTTTTTTATAAACACTAAACTTTTTATGCAGTATGTAGGCACTGGATTTTATCATGAAGGATTTTTTTTTCTTTTTCAATGACTTCTCCTTGTCTTGCTGGGTATTTCAAAACAAAGCAAAAGAGGTTAATGACCCGACATGGCACTGCTAAACAAATAGGCCTGGGCTGGCCACCTTGTGCAAATGCCCAGGGAGCCTGTGACTGATAGGACCGAAAACCAGTTTGTTATTGTTTGTGATTTTAAAATATTCTACAGACTCTTTTGTAACAGCGCTACGGAATCTCCTGGTGCTATATAAATAAATGTAATGTAATCAATATCTGTCTCATACTATTCCAGTTACCTTTTTATTAGAGTAGACATGTACTATAGTGAAATTACAAACAACCTAGGCCTTTCAATATTTCTGAACATTAACATCTAAGCTATACTAAATATGCAGTGCATTACAGTCCCAATGGACTGCCCCCCAAAGAAGTAAAGCAATTTTAGGGGTTTTTTTAATCTTCAGTGATAAAATATTCATACGTTCAAAATGAACATTAAGTCAAGTTGTTCTGCAGTTTCCATGGAGTCAAGAATGATTCAGAATTGCATCTGCACATTTACTTATGCCTAACATTGCAGAAAATGACTGTAATGTTCTACTGGAGGAGATAATCACATATGTTTACAATCCAGGGTAACTCAAACAAATGATAATGTTTTGTTTATGTACTTACTGAAAATCTAACCACAATTGGGGACAAAGGAAATAACTTGCTACTCTAATATAATTTTCTGTAGTTGACAAACATGAATGAATGAATGAATGGCTTCCTGACCATTCTGCATACACACTTTTCTGAACTGTCTTTTCAATTTTAGGTTTCTATGAGTAGGATATATTTTTCGTATGTCATTGTATATTAAAGTTTACGCAGTGTAAATAAAAATCTACTATAAGAAGTAGTAGGCTATGATAGGGTATTTTTAGAACTGAAAAATAGAAGTGTATTACTATTTTGTTATTTTTTTCTTCTGCTGATTATTAGGGTTACCAGCACTGTTAACAGGAGAGCAAACAATGACTGTAACTTTAGGAGAGGTGGGTATTACATTTCTAAAATAAAATATTACCAGGTCACTTCATTAATGGTTGTCAGTGTTACACAGGGAGGCTTTCCCTTGTGTGGTCAATGTAAACAAACCCAGACTGGCCATTTGGCACACCAGGCAAAAAAATATTAAAAATAAAACTTATGCTGTTTTTCTTTTTTATAAAAGTTGTGTTGTTTGTATTATATCGACAGGTGGATTAATTTTAGCTATTTCCATGTGTTCCAGATCTATCATCTTAGCCCAATCTAATTGATAACCCCCCGGCTCCTTACCATACAGCCTGTTGCAAAAATAATGGTTCATCAAGCTGAACGAACTGCATAATAAAAGTCTATGAAGGAGAAGACTTCATTATCATTGCCATAGAAGCCGTCGACTGTCGTGCTTAAACATCTAGTGATGTTATCTATAGACTAACATCAATGGCAGTGTCCAGCTATGCAGATTAAAGAAGGTTATTGGAGCAAAATAAAATATTTCTTACTTTTGTATACAGCACTGATGTGTGATTGTTTGCCAAATGGCATAGGGGCTGTGCTTTCTCATAATATGTCTCATGGGGTTGAATGTCCAATTATTCTCACTTTAACAAAGAAGCACTGGCTCTTATTCAAGAAACTAAATTTTTGAGTGTATGTCAGACATTCCTTATGTTCCTTATTTTTAATGATACCATTGGCTGTTTGGAGAAGCTACATCCATGTGACAATGACCCTGTTTTACCACAGGTGTTAGCATGTGCATCTAGAGAGCAGTCTACTGCTCTAGAAAATGTGAGTGAGCACTATATGTTGTTTTGGGGTTTTTTTGCTTTCTGTGTTTCTAGATTATATACTGTATTATTAAGATTAGTGTTTTCCACTCTACGACAACAATATGCTGTATGTTGGTATGTATATATTAGCGCACTTTCACCGGATTGCCGGTTTTTCTTGATTTCACTTATTTCACTTCCATGAGCATCATCTGTGAAAGAGAATTTAATTCCTTATGTATTCCACAGCAACCAACTGAGTACTACCTGTTACATTATTATATGAAGTTCTAGGGCAACGACATAAGAGTCTGTCAGCATTGTGAAGATGATAGAACACGCAATGGTTTACTTTTGGTGATCGGATATTGAACAGGGCATTGAGAACTGTGTAAGGAACTGTGAAGAGTGTACCCAAACTAGTGGTTCTGTATAACCATGAGATCGGCCGTATGTTTCTTGGTATCGCTTTTATAATAACTTTGCAGATCCTGTTAATGAAATGAAATAGATAATACAATGCATCTTGTTACCATCCTTTAGCTCCTCTGGCCCAAGATTATCTACTTCTACTTTTGTGCTGCTCCCTGACGGATTAATTAAAAAACCTATTCTAAAAAACCTGAAGCAATCAAAGATTTGCTACCCTATACATTACACAGGACTAAATGATGTAACAAAAAATGCTCGAAACTTAGATGGGTGCTTATAGAGTATACCAAAAGCACCGAAACTTCCAGTTTTATCTACCCAATTTGAAGCATCCCACAAGAAAGGTACCTTTGTATTGAATTGTTAACTAAGCCTTGGATTCTGGTAACTGTTACATCCTCATTTCTTTTAAATCACCCTCCTTGTCACCAGAACCGTTGTAACAAGTAAAAAGCCCAAACTATGTTATATGATCTTACGTTGTCTGCAATACTGCAGATATATCTATTTTTCTTCTTTTTCTGTCCCAGTGCTATGCCTGTTAGGATTTGCTTGATCTAGCAGATCACAGGTTTTTTTTTCCTACAACCTGTTTCCATGGATACATTTTGTGCTTAGTTATTTAAAAAAAAAACTAGTTAACCATTGGGTAGACTGCAGGATATTATAAGACTATATAGTCGAACAGGGTAATGATTTATAATTTAAAGTTAAATTTAAAACATGGTAGAATAAAATAAAACATATAGCGTATACAGGCAATGTCTTTGTGCAGTTCTCGAAACTAAGGTAAAGACACATTTTCCCATTAAACAAAAGTGTAATGAAAATATACAATACCCTTTTTATGTGTAAAATATATACAAAAAAATCAATGTAAAAGTACAAGAGCTCAGACGAAAATAGGAAAAAAATGAAATGTGAAGAGAAAATGGAAAACAAAAAATCAAAGGAAAACAAGTTAGGGCAAGTTACATTAAATGAGGTCATAAAGGATGCATGTTTTTGTTGGAATATCTAATTCTAGTACACATCATGTCTTGGCTTTGATTTTACACCATTCAGTTTTTACTTTTACATAGAAAACCTAAATATTTTCCCTTTTAAAGTAAAAGTCATGTTATACTCCAAAAATATATATTAAACCAACAAATACCTGTTTGGTTAAGATGTATCTTTTAGCGAATTGTAGTCAGAAAATCATCCTTTCTGAAGACCTCCCATGCACATTTATATGAAAAAACCACCATACCTGGGAATTATTCAGGTTTGTCCAAGGTCAGAGATTTTTTGTCTACGAGCAAGGGAGGAGAGTTTGGCCACAAACCCTCCCTGTCCATATTTAACCTACTCCTCCGCCACCAGTTCCCTCACACTGAAAGTTGTTCATGGGTAGCCCCACATATGTACGTAGCTAGCCGCATCCCTTCACAAAGCTACTCCCCAATAGATGGAGAGCTCCAGGTAGCCTACCCTGAGACGTTTCCAGGTATGCTTAACACCTAACTTGCTTTTAGAGATTGCCTTACCTCACTGTTAACATAGCTATGCCGCTAGAATTCTGTTTTGAATATGTGGGAGAAAACTGAAATGCGGCAGCATTATTTACTAAGTCTTAAAGATAAACAGGGAAACATGACCAATGCAGTCATTTTCAATATATAACATTTTCAGCCTTGGCACGCTTGAATAATGCCACCCATGGTTAAAAGCCAACTGGAAGTTACAGAGCAATTATTACAGGTGGAATACTGACAATGTTTGCTATTTATCATAGAGAAAGTGGAACTCAACTGAAGCGATAAACAGAGCAGGAACTAGCTATGTCAGTAGTAAAACATTTATTTACCACAAGAATATTAATGAAAACTAGCCACTGGTGATATTATAAACCGCTACAGTTAAGTTGTGGTAATAACATTTAATCACTGTCATTTAACTATGCATTATACTGGGATAATCAGTACCACAAGAAGCCTGCACCAATGCATAATTAATTTTGCGAGATGCCACTCAAGTTTCTTAACTGTTTAACTATGAATTATGCTGGAGCATTGTAGACATGAAAAGGGATGGCCTTGTGTGTTTAAATGTTAACAAAGCTACAGACTAAATTTGTGAATAACCCCACCTTCTGTATCATCCGCTATATTGACTACATCATTTAACTTTAACAAATGTGCTTATTTAACACACATTATTCCATTCCAAATGCTTTCAGTCTGTTAATATAGAATAATAAATATATTTTTAACAAATTGTTAGTACTAAACTATACAGTTTGTGTACAACATTTTAACATAACTCTCCTTGTTTACTAGAATTAACATACAATTTATGGATTTAAACAACAACATCATAACCAAAGAAAGTATTTGCATATTATTTTGACAATAATCCATAGCGCCTAAATTGTACATTAACATGTTTTACAAACCATATTGTACAATAACCAGGAAAGATAAGCTAGTATTGTCTTCCTAGACGTTACTGTAAGTGTTTCACAATTTATGTCTGTAGTTTACACTTGTAAACGTGGCATATCAATTGTGACCTATCTTCTTGACAGCAGTTGCTACATGCAGTATATTACTGTATGCATAACAATAAGAAAGATCTGATGACATGTTATGCATAGATAGTAATTGATCAATCGCAATAAAAAAGAAAATTGGCAAATTAACGGTGTAACACATTTAAGAGATAAAAATCTTTTTGACAGCTTAATGATATTACTCAAAGGCCACATTATCATGTTATTTAATACAATTAGATTTGTAAGATCTTTTAGGTTAAAAAGCACAGTTCTTTTCTTGAACAAATTTAAGTACAAATACCGATTTTCAAATGATCTCTTGAGGCCATATTACATATCTTGTAATTACCTTACCCATATTTATATTCATTATGAAATATAATGAAGCTAATGCTACAAAGAGAAACATTTTAAAATACAGTTTTCCCATTTGGTTCTGGTAGATAAACTGTATGACATTATTATTATTGCAACTGAATAATAATATTCTATCAACTACTTCAATCACCAAACTCTCATTACTATTGTATTGCCTTAGATAGACTACTATTTCAATAGAGCTAATCAAGGCAGTCCTAAAAAATGAAAGGGATGCAACAGTACATATTGGATAAGTATGTGTTTTTCACTTCCAGGATACACTGTCTGCATGTTTCTGAACAAATGGGGATGTAAGGAACTCAGGCAGTGGTAACAATCATATTATTGTAGCAGCTATTGTAAGAGAATCACTCCAGCATAAGAAGCCATTGCATTACATCATCTTTGGAAGTTTTAAAGTTACAGGAACTTACAGGAAGTTAGCTTTGATTATTCATTTTGCCTATTATTCCATTTCAGCTTCAGTATGTCTAGTTTAGCAGAACCAGACTCCAAAAGGTGGTAAATAAGTAGAACAGCCTCCCAGCTTTAAAGGAATATAAGCATGCACCGGATAGGTATATGGCTTTCTTGAATCTAAGGTTAGACCAAGTATGGAATAAGGTTGGAATGAAGCAAGAAGCTGTCAATCTGTGTCTGAAATTTGCGGGTCCTCACTCACACTGTCAGCATTGGGTTTGGAGCGTAAAAGCAGAGGATGATTCAAAAACAATGTCAGGAACAGTCCAATAGGTCAGGGGCTGGCAGCGATCAGAGAAAACAGTAGTCCAAGCTGGGGTCAGAAAAAGTTCACTAGGAGAGCCAAAGGTCAAATACTGGAGAATCCAAAAAAGGTTCTGTAGCAAACCGAGCAGAGAAGAACAGGAATCTGGAGTCCAAGGACATCCAGGAACCAAGTTCTGGAACACTGGAGTAAAGTGGTCACAGTCTGAGGGGTTTTTATAGTGCTGCAGGTATCTACTCCTCCCCTGTGTTGAACAAGCTCCTCACTGGATTGGTTATCAGAGAGGAGTGATTCCACAGCACCTAGTTCACTGTTTATGTGTGTGAACACTATTGGTGGAGGCAGGCTTCCCCCCCTCCTCCACACGTGTGCAACATTATGCTGATGTCTGGGCAACACACGGAAGGCCTCCCTGGGGTTTGCTGGAACTTTAGGCCGCGGTTTTGGCCTACCGCGATATGGCGGAGCTTTTGGATGGCCTGCAGTGATGGAGGACAGCTGGGAAGAGCACATAAAGGTGAGAGAGGCATGACACACACTCTTACACTCTTATTCTCTGTCATTTTCAGGGGCGTAAGTAGAAGCCTCAGGACCCCGGTGCGAGAATCCGTTAAGGGCCCCCCGACCCCCCAAAAAAATCATGATTTTTCTTCTCACGCTATCTACCCCCTCTCCCCCTTCTCATACTATCTACCCCCTCTTCTCACACTATCCCACCACTTCTTAAACTTCTACTCACTAAATAAATGAATGTAATTGTGTTTACTGATTAAAATATATAAATATATATATATAATTTGTTTTATGTTATGACATGAGATGCCCTTTTCCCAACACCCCTACTAAAAAAGAATGCATGTTAAAATACTCTGTGAGTCATGTAGCACCTACAATTTTGTAAACTAAGTTTTCTTTAAACACTTATACTGTATAGTAGCATACAAGATGTCTGGTATATAAATGTTTCCGTTTTATGAATGTTTTATGGTTTATTATTATATAGTTGGATGTTACAATGCTTTTTGTGATGCCTTTATCACAGATGTGTTTGCAAATAAGATAAGATTGTCATATTGCAGTAGTTAACACAGTTGCTTTAACAACCAAATCCACAAATTCCATTCAGCATTTTCTACAACGTTATGTTGGACAGCAAGCATTTTTTTCTTTGGTTAATAACAAAATATATTAGCTGGCAAGTGCTATGTCTGAATATTTGTTATGGTCTAGCTGCTTTTCTGCTGCATTGCTGGAGGCTAATACAGCCTGGCTGGGTTGCCATGGCTACACTCCTGTCACTCCTGTGACTCAGCCCATTGTCCAGCCCACAGCCAGCCCCCTTTGGCTATTTAAGCAGCTAAACCTCACTTCCTCCTTGTCCTTGTGTTGTCTCTGGCTGCAAGTGCTATCTCTGTGTTCCTGAATTCCTGTGTATGACCTGGCTTTCTCTGACGTCCCTCCCGGCTCCTGATTCCTGGCTTGATCCTGACTTCGCTGATCTCTGTATTCCTGACCCCGGCTTGTCTGAGTACCCCTCTTGGTTCCTGACCCCGGCTTGTCTTTGGTATATGCTTTTGGATGACAATTTGGCTTTGTTCACTATTGTTATTACAATAAAGGTGATTGGATTTTACGTTTTCTGTCTGTCTGGTTCCTGGTCCCTAACAATATTCAATCCAAATAGCAGATAAAAGACAAATGGTAGCCATCTTGCAGTCTAGCAAATATAAGGGCTGTAACCTTCTACACTGTACCACTCTTCTAATATACAATCAATAATCCCCTAATAAGGGTTGGGTAACATCTTTACTGATGAGACAGCCTTGTACATGTATCAGTAACAAAGAACCAAGAAAATCCATTTCTTGTCCTTTCAGTTCAGATGAAATTCAGAGGGCATTTTTTATTTGAAAAACAAAATTAATACTCACTCAACTTCACTCACACTCATTAACTCCCTCTCATGTTCTTTCACATTCTCCCACACATTCCAAAAGACCTGAACAATGCAGACAGATTCACAGAGAAGTGCAGAAACACTTATATTATTCCGTGGATCATCTGAATTATTCTGGCCTTTCAGAGTACTTCTGCAATAGGGCGGAACCAAAACACGCCCCACGGGTATAGCCTCTTTCCTCCAATCCAGGAAGAGGGAGTGCGTGGAGGCTCTGTCCTTTCTGCAGAAGTGCTTCAGGAGGCCAGGAAAGTAGGGAGTATCAGACCAGGAATGAAGACAGAAGAAAGAACAAAGAAGACAAGAAGCCGAGCAGTGGAAAGGAGACAGAGACTCTCAAGCAGCTGGCTGAAAAGGGACACATTGAGAGAGAAACAGCAGGTGAGAGAAGGTAAGAGTGAGTGAGAGAGAGTGAGAGAGCATGAGTGAGAGCATGTGTGAGTAAAAAAAACAACAAAATCCAAACAAAAAGTCAGTGATCTCTGTTTCATTTTCACTTGTTTATTAGAGTCCCTTGAACTTTCTAAATTGGGGGATTTAGTTAACATTAAAATTTGTACGAATCTGAATGCAGTTAGTGCTTAATGGTCATGTTTACGCAATGTTGTAACATTTAATAACCTCTTAACTTCAGCAATGTTACAGTGACATTTTCTTTGATTTTTGTGTATATTTGTATAAAAATGTACAATGTATAAAAATAATTTTTTTTGCTCATCAAAGAAAGAAGTTAATTCACACAAAGTACTTATTTAATTATTGTTAAACAAAAGGTTGTATTACTTAATCCGCGAGTGCCGTTGTTTCCTTCTGCTTTGCTCGAACAGGAACAGGAACGGAGCAGAGTCATGTGATGTACATTCACGTGACTCCACTGGGTTCCTGTGTCACCTCGATGGATCAAGAGATGCTGCTGAGCAACACAGAGATAAGCAGCAGGTCCCCTTTCCGGTAATAAATAAATCTACCACCACTGTATAAGACGGTTTTTAGACCCCACATTTTTCTAAAAAAAGTGTCTTATGCATGGGGAAATACAGTATATGTATTTATTAGCATCATTACTAAAATATCCACATTTTATAAGGACTCATAAGTTGGAAGCAAGAAAAAGTAAAATGACCATTCCAAAATGCAGACTGAAAATGAAGATTGGTTGTTAACATTATATTCATAAATAGGGCTGGATAGGGGATAAGAAGGCGGCACGTGAAATTTAAGAATGGCGGCCACCCATAAACTGCTTTATATTTTTATACTCACCCCCGATGGCCTGCTCACAAATCAGCAACTGAGATCTCAGGGACACATTTAGCAAGGGTATCACATAGTCGTAGTTCATAATGCCTTAATTCCAAATCTAAACCACTGTACGCCAGATAAGATCAAAGAAAAACTTGTAATTGATGTTAGGGCAGGTTGTTGTCAGAGCTGAAACTCATTATAGCCAGTGCTGTAAAGTCAGTACTGTTAGTACTTTTATGTTTGTGATGTTTGATGTCTCTTTATTCCTGTGATAAATTAGGGTATATATGTTTTATTTATTTATTTGCTTTCACAACTGATAATATGTATACATTTGAGTTCTACAAAATAAAAAATACATTTATGTCAAAAATTGAAATAAAAGTAAAAATCTATGATTGGATCATAAGCAATCCATATAAAAGTTACTGTGAATGGCGGGATGGTGAAAAATAAGTATTGGCTTGACTGTATGTGTGTCAACATCTCTGAACTTAATGGTTTTGTAATAATGACTCTTGGCTCATTGTATAGTATATCATCCTGAATGCTGATTTCATTCCTGAATGTCCAGTATTCTCACAAGCAGTGACACCCCTTCCTTTGAATCTGGCAAAACAGCTAGAACAACAGGCTTAAGTGCTTGCAAACCTTCATCAATTTCTGTATACTGTCTTTTCTGGAGCAACTTCTGTTCTGTGACATATACCAGTTCATTGGTCTGAGTGGGGATGGTTGTGAGGCATCTATTGGTATCTTCTAGGCGATGGTTCTTCTCCACCAAGACATAGTAATTGCTCTCAAGGGTTGACTGTAGCTAGTTTATCCATGATTTGATAGCTCATCACAGCTGCTGTGCTCTGTAATGGGTAGTGAAGTTTTGACTTTACATGTCAGACACAAGGTTTGTTGTTCTTCTGGGTCTCCTTCCATCTCTGGGACTCCTCGCATCTGGGTTGTACTGTGCAGTTGGTCAATACCAAGTTGTGAGAGGAGCTTCCTCATAACTATGTTGAAGCATTGGGTTACTAGCTGTTTCTGACAGTGTTGATGTAGGAATTCTGAATTAAGGAGTCTTGCTTACATCAGAGATAATGCTTTCAACCACTACACTATCCAGTTATACAGTATATAATATACACATATGTGTGTAATCTTATCTGCTCCATACTGTGTCTCTGAATGGCAGAAATCAAATGTGGTCACCAGGAGCCCTGTGGTAATTGCCCTATTTCCTCATTTTTAATCTACCCCTGATCAGTGTACTACAGCAGAGGTATATCCATATGTTTGAGATCCCGCATTGGACTGTCAAGCATAGGAAGCCAATGCTAAACTGCATCCTTGTCCAGAAGCTTTCTGAAGGGCTCACACACTTCTGACAGGTGTGGCATGAATTTTGCCAGTTAAGTGACCAATCCAATTAAGTGATGAACAGATTTTATATTACTTGGCTGTGGCATCTCCAGTGTTGCTCTGATCTTCTCCAGGTCAGCCTTAGTACCAGGGAGGTCCAATCCCTATATTTTGTCACAGTCTTTTCTTCATTTTAATTAAATAGTTGTTATTATAATGTGCTAGAATTAGGGATGCCAACTGTGCGTGACCAACAAATTATGAACACAAGGCAGTATGATAAGGAGAAAAATGTACATATCTTTCCAAGCATATGTTTGAATAAAACACAATGTTTTTCTCAAAGGAAATATTTTATGTAATCTTATATATGCAATATGTCTGTGGATTGGCACTTGTGCAACCCTGGTTAGAATATAATATGTTTACAAGCACTATAATAAACCGTTCTGTACTGCTACTATTTACAGAGAATTATATAATATATAAGTATAAGTGTCTATGTATTTTTGCAAAAGCACCACAGCCTCTAAAATTATAGGAGTAAAGAATGGGTAATTATGTGTTACTTTGTTTAGACTGTTCAAAATCCTTCTCATTTTTGCCACTATGCATGATTTTACCCATTATTTTTTCCATCTGGCATGCTGTTAGCCATGGTGGGTTTGTGACAAATACAGTAATTTTATACTTTAGTCATGAGCAGGTGGCATTCGTTCATAGTAACTTGCAGTTCTATAAATATTCGAATGTACATTCGTCAGCATTACAAAGAAATAACATTTTACAAATATAAAAAAACAATTTTAGTTAATATGTGTATAGCTAGATCATAGTTCTGAAATAAAGCTAAAATCTCTTGTTTTCGCAAAGGAAGTATTTATTCATACAATAAATAATTCATATATTTTTCTAAACTAGTTTAATTTTCACAATTTTTATACAAAAGGGCAGCCAGTCTTTTTTCTCCATCCATCAACTCCTCACTGATATTTTTAAAACTTAAACAGTGTCTTCTTCAAAATGTTCTATTATATTTGCTTCAATGCTATGTAATTTTGTTCATCATCGCAGCTGGTAAAAAGAGAAAACTAGCAACATTTCAAAAGCCACAAGACACATCCTGCAAAGGCAAATCATCATCCAGTCTCAATACGGAAACTCCTACCTAGAAAATGTGAAAGATTGTTCTCAGTGTTTGTTGAACGCATAACACTGATGTCCTGCTGTGGAAGTTATTTTGTGTTGAATATACCTTTCTGTTGAATTCAGCTGTTATATAACTCACTGGTAAGTAAACAAATAAAATGTATGCACATGGACCTTTTACAATTTAGGAATACACATGGTGGAGTCAAATTTTACAGTACATATACTTATAGCCATCAAATGAACTTTAATGTATAAGATAGCTCAGAAATCCCTTTAAATTTACATATAAGACAGTTGCCCCATAGTATACATTTTCCAAATGCATACATAGTTAAAAGAAAATGTGGTCATGGTACCGCATAAAGACTGTCATTCTTGACACTAAATTAAAAAAAGTAGTTTAATTCTTGTGTGACAGTGATGAGATATATATAATACATTCCTTATTCATTTACTGGTAAAATAAATATGTAGTTTATCCAGCTCTGTGGAGATATCCATACCTGGGAACTCTCAGGGTTTGACCTGGAGAACTCTGAGTCAACATCCGAATCCTCTAGGTCGCGGGGTATTGACAGGCTCCATTCCTCCTTAAAGAGGGGTGTTTCCTGCAATGTCAGCTGGAACGCCCCTGACATCAGCAGGAACGCCCCTGACATCAGCGGGAACGCCCACAACATCAGCGGGAAAGTCCCCAAGATCGGCTGGCCAGCCTACTGACGTCAGCTTGGTCGCCCTCCGACATCAGTGGGTGGTCCTGGTCGCATTCCGCAAGGGTAGGCTCCGGGTAGCCGGAGACCAGAAGTTCCCAGGTATGGAGACATTAATGTTATAAAAGTGTGGTTTGTGCTCCTTGACTGAAATGGGAAACACTGACTTATACTCAGAGATGCTATTAAAATCTTTTGAAATGATATATTTGGCTAGATGTTCTCTTTATGCATGTACAAAATGCAGGCTTGTTAAAATTCTCTTGCAAAATGCATTTTTTTTTAAATAAATTTGGCATCTGATTTAACTAAGGAAAGGCATATCCTTAAACAAATTGGTGGACAAATTTCCTGACCCATAAAGAAGGCAAAACAAACAGATATTCTGATATTATCTGTATTGATACATGACATGGCTTAAACTGTAGGTTGCAAGCAGGAGAGGAGTCATTAAAGCTTTAGGTTGCTATGGGAACTGGGTATTACTTAACTGCACATACAGCGAATGGACCATGTTGGAAAAAGAGTTCCAGGACAATAAGATGAGCATACAAAAGATGGAAAACATGTATTTTCTTTGTGTGTGTCTATATGCATATACAGACTTATGTCTATATTCTTGTAAATGGATTCCTTAAACTCAGTAGTCAGACGAACCAGTATATTAGATTATTATTTGCCGTGAACTAGCAACACTTTCTAGACTACAGTCTTGCACATTTTTAAAATGATTTTGGTTTTCAAACATTCTTGATGCATAGTACCATAATAAATCTATCTAAAATGGCATTGTAGACATATATATAATATACATAGCGTCCTGGGAGCAGAGTGGATCAGTGCTCAAAGCTAACTCTTACTAGAAACCAATGATGTCCAGTAGCTTTTAAAAATTATTAGTTTTACCTCTTTTGCCTCTAAACAAAAGTGAAACATTCCTGGTTCTAGTTAACATGTTTCATTGAATACTAAAGAGATATATTTTATCTGTTTTAAAATAATCTTTATAATGACCTTAAAGTGCCAGGTTATTTATTACACCTGTGTTCAAAGAAGCAAAAATGTGTTTCAATTTGTCTAATTTTAGATAAGCTGTTACTCCTTACATTATAACAAATTAAATTTCATTATAAAAATCTACTTATTAAAAAATATCGACATATTTTTGTTTCTATATAGTTATTTTGAAGACAGTTTCCTTGCTTCATGGAAGCTGAGATCCTTGTGAAAATATGGAAAACCAATAGAATTTCAAAGAGGTGTTTTTCCAAGAACAACTTTAATATCCTTTTATTCAAAGTGTTTAAAGTGCGCCTGTCATTGTAAACATGAAAAAGTATCACTGTATAATACTAGCATATTTGTGTTTGCTTGCCTTTATTTTATCTGATGCAGATGTTAAGCTTAAAGTCGTGAGGCATGGCAGAATTATAAAAAAATAGCTGCCCATTCTAGCAAACATGCTTTAGTTTTCTAACTAACGCTGCTGATGCTGATGATTTTTTCTTTCATTGAGGTATCTCTGGAAATTGAAGCAGCCAACTTTGTATGGAAGAACCTTGTTGGACCTTCTTAGCAATTACATGACATTTTGCAGACAAATGCTGTGAAAGCCCCAACCACTTTGCCTACGTTACATTATAGGCATGTTGTACAGGCTTAAAATATGGTAGCATAATGAGGGCTAGTTTAGTCTTATTCATGAAACCATTAAGTGAAACTAGATCAGTGTTGCCATACACATATTAGCTAAAATGATCAGTGATCCTATGATGGCAGTACACAGGGGACTGAAATTTAAGAAAACCTAAAGCTGCACAGGCTCTGATGACAATATTCTGGGTAAGAAAGCTCAAAATAGGCCATAGCACTACTCAGGGCCCATAGGAACTGACCCTTGCACTTTACCAAGGCCAATGGAGTGGATGACAAAAGACTATTGAGACTATGGAAGTAAAAACAGGGGATACTGTAATGGAGGGGTACTAAGATGGGGGGTGGAGAAATAACAGGGGAGCATAGAGGTGCCTTGTTGAGGCTAAAAGGAAGAGGTTTGCTCTAAACCACACTGACTTTGTCGATGCTTTGTCACAGGGTCTTTATAAGAGTCAGGTGGGGGTACTAAAATATCTCGTTTCTTTGCCTGATGCGTAAAACCAATGGAACACAATATTGAGCAATGGCACATCTAGTGTATAATACAACCTTTGACTCCCTATGTTATTGGGTTTTGTAAAGGATATGCTTTTCATAGATTTTCTCACTAAACAAATGGGAAAATCATGTCAAATGTTACATTGTTTCATTGTTTGATTCATTTATTAAGAATGCCCTTATTCTTCTGAACCAGGTTGTGTTTTAGAATGCTCATGATGATTAAGTAAATAAGCTAAATGGTAGGAAAATGAATGCAATGGCACCATAGCTATATCCATACTTCAACATTCTTTATATGTGCCACAGAGACCCCAGTTATCACTATATCTGGGAACTAGCCAGGGCTATCTAATGGTTGCTGTGACAAAAGAGATGGGCCTAGCTGTGCTTAGGGTCGGGACTATCCCTACTATGATTTTGCAAGCTTGGTAAGTGGACCAAGTGCTCCTCTGCAAGGAAAGTAAAGACTCAGACCAAAAGTCCTAGAAGAGCAGTGTTTTATCAAAAATTGTTTACAGTAATGGCAATGACATAGTATTGCCACTTTTCAGCCCTATTCCTGCGTACTTAGGTCTATCCAAACAATTCCCAACCTTTCTTGCATTCAATAATGGCAAAGGAGGGAGTGTCCCCAGAGTAAAGTATATGGGAATGTATAGATACTATAAAAACTAAGTTAAATTAAATATCTTCATATAATAAACTGAATAGAATTTTGCATTTTACACCAGGGCAAAAGGCAAAACATACAAAATGAAAAAATGTGTATTAAAGTGCAACAGACAATTGCATGTATATGTGCTAATATACTGTATGTTTAGTATAAATTATTCAAATATTCTAATAAACACAATGTATTTATGTGTTTATTTAATTTCCAGTTCATATTTTATTTTCTTTATTTTCTAGGATTCTCTCTCTCTCTTTCCAATTTTAGGACATTTGTTATGGCATTGCTTATTTCATTCAAAACACAGATTACATTTTAATTTAATCTTCAAGGGCTATTATCCTTCCAGAATGTTATGATTTTCCCAATTAAAAGTGTAATTAGCTAATTAGGTGTGTGTACCACCAAGTAATGGCTGATATATTACATTAAAAAACCTGGTCTGAGCAGGTTTTAATAGAACCATTTGCAAGGAAAATATAACCAGTTGACACAATGCCTTTGGAGTTTATTCAATAACCCCTGAGATTGCAAGGTAAGACATTTCAAGCTCCCATGAAATTGAGATGAGAATTTTATCCAGCAAGAGGGGCTGATTTGTCCCTGCATAATGCATAGTTAAGTCTGTGAGTTGGCTTTCAAGAAACCCCCATCAATATTTCAACTTCACCATGAAATGTAAATTATTATTATTATTTATTGTTTTATATAGCGCCATCAAATTCCATAGCGCTGTACAATGGGTAGACAGGACATAACAAGTAGTATGTAACATAACAAATTAACTTACAGAGACAACAGGTGAGGAGGGCCTGCTCAAACGAGCTTACAGTCGAGAGGGAGTTGGGTTGTATTACACAATAGGTAAAAGTGCCATGGTTAGGGAGAGACCAGACACTCTAGTAAAAGTATTGCAGGAGAGGGAGTAGGAAGGGTCAGCTAAAGGAATATGGGAGTGTGGGAGGGTGTTAGTGTGCTATGTTGTAAGCATCCTTAAAGAAGTGGGTCTTGAGGGAATTTTTGAAAGAATAAAGGCAGGGGGAGAGACAGAAAGACCGGGGGAGAGCATTCCAGAGGATAGGGGCAGCCCTTGAGAAATCTTGTAAGCGGGCAGGAGAGCTAGAAATCAGAGGAGAGGATAGAAGGAGAACATTGGATGAGCAGAGAGATTGGTTAGGAGCGTATTTAGAGATGAGAGAGGAGATATAGGGAGGGGAACCGCTGTGAAGGGCTTTGAAAGTAAGAATGAGGATTTTGAAATGAATCCTGAAGCATACAGACAGCCAGTGAAGAGACTGATAGAGGGGAGATACGTTAGTAAAGCGATGTGAGAGGAAGATAAGTCTGGCAGCAACATTCATGGTGGTTTCATTATTCATTATAAAGGGGCGAGACAGTTAAGAGGGAGACCGGCTAAGATAGAGTTATAATAGTCAAGACGGGAGATAATCAGGGCATGGACAAGAGCCCTAGTGGCATCCTGTGTTAGGAAGGGACGGATGTGGGCAATGTTTTTAAGATGAAGGTGACAGTTTTTAGAGGCAGACTGAATATGGAGTGTAAACTAAAGGTCGGGGTCAAGGGTGACACCAAGACAGCGTGCATGAGTAGTTGGGGAGATGATGGCACCATTAACATTGAGGGAGATAGATGTTTGGAGGGAGGAATGTTTGGAGGGAGGATGAGGAGTTCAGTATAGTTATTTGTATATAAGCAATTCTTTCAAGATGCTTGGAGGCGAAAGGAAGCAGAGAGATGGGACGGTAGTTGGAGAGACCAGTCGGGTCGAGGGAGGACTTTTTCAAGGTAGGAGTAATGGTAGCATGCTTGAAGGACGATGGGACAGATCCTGTAGTGAGGGAGAGGTTGAAGATATGAGTTAGAGTAGGGACAAGGGTAGATAAAAGAGACTGGGTGAGATGGGAAGGGATGGGGTCAAGGGGGTATGTGGTTGGACAAGAGGAAAGAAGAAGAACATGTACATCCTCTTCAGTGACAGCAGAGGAATGAGTTAAGGGGGCGAGTATGAGGCAAGATTAGAGACCAGGAAAGGAAGTGGTGGTCAGAGAGTGGGAAAGGGGAATTTGAAAGGTTAGTGAGCGAGCATATGCTAGAAAAAATAAGGTCCAGGGTGTTACCATCATCATGAGGGGGAGTAGGGGAGTTAATATGTTGTTGGACATCAAAAGAAGAGGTGATAGAAAGAAATTTTGAAGCCATGGGACTCAATGGGGTGTCAACTGAGATGTTGAAATCAAGGACAACAGAAGAAACATCAGAGGAGAGGAAGAGAGGGAGCTTTGAGGAGAAGTGATCAAGAAAGATGTTAGCCGGGCCAGGGGGCGATATATAACAGCAATGCGTATGGAGATGGGATGAAATAGTCGGATAACATGGACTTTGAATGAGAAAGAGAGTGATGGGGCAGAGGGAATAGGTTGTAGTACAAGTACAAGTAGGGGAGAGTAGGAAGCCTACCCCTCCACCCTTCTTGTCATCAGGTCTGGGAGTGTGAGTGAGGTGTAGGCCATCATAGGAGGGAGAAGCAGTGTTAGAAGAGGTTGGCTAGGTTTCAGTTAGAGCAAGAAGGTCTAAGGAACTAGAGACAAAGTGGTCATGTAGGGCTGTTAGTTTGTTACAGACAGAACGTGCATTCCAGAGAGCAAAGGTAAATGGGGGGTAGGAAGAAAGACAGGGTATGAACATGGTAATTGGAGACAAATGGTGATGGGAATGGAGTGGAAGTGGAGCATGCACAGTGAGCAGTAGGTAGCACTAGACAGTTCTGTGGAAAATTGCTTGCAGGGAGTCTCTCGGTTCTTCTCTGTCCTTCCTTGTTGTCCTTCTTGGTGAACTCCCAAAAAATTGGCACTCGGATGGAAAGTGGCCTGTGCCTCTAAGAGGCTTGTGCCTCCAAAGTCACTACTGATATAGGGATGGCTGCTTGTTAGGTATGTACCAATTGGTTAATTACCCCGCAATAAAATCATAGACACATGGGGAGAGGGGGTTATAGCTAACAGGGTACCAATAATTCAATATTGACAGATCAAAGAACAAACAAAGGGATGATACAGATGCTAAGGGTGGAATACCTGAATAAATCATTCATTCATTAAGTAGGCCAGACAGCAACGAAGCTGAATAACAGTCAGGGTAAGGCAAGGCAAAAAGGTGGAATACCTGAATAAATAATTAATTAATTAAGCAGGCCAGCCAGCAATGAAGCTGAATAACTGAATAATTGTATCTGTCAGGAGGGGCTAAAGCGTCCTAGCCCAATGCATAGTTAAATGTGTGGGAAAAATCCCATAAATCTAACATAATATAGGGCTAATTTGTTTCTCTTTACCGGTAATACTCACTGTGTTTGGCCTTTAATAATGCATATAGTAGTGAAGTCATTGGAGTGGTGTCATCAGATATCTCTGTGTAAACCAGGGCACCTATAACGTATTCACACCACTTTTATTAGCGTATATTGTAAAGCAATACCCTTATGGCTGAATGACACAACCAGTTTGCAATAATCAATTTATAATACACATCTGATGTTATAATCTTGTTTGCTTATCATGTTTATTGCACAACAGCCTTGCAGTTTCAACATCCAACTTGATTTATGATATCATGATATTCTATGGGGGTGTAACAGCGCACACACTCCTTGGTAAACTTCATTGCATTATGCCTTGAATAGTTTACTCTTGCTTGGTCAATGGAACATTTTAATGTATTAACCTTACTGTAACTTAGTAGGACAGTGGAATAATGACTCCCCTACTAAAGAAGAAAGTATATTAAAGGAAATAACATGAAAATAAAAACATAAATGACTTACATAAGGTAGAAAAGGTGGTCAGGCTATTATTTCTTGAAATGGAGGTTTATTGATGTTACACATATTCAAAGTACAAAAGACATCGGGAAAGTGCACGTATTTGCAAAAGTCTGTGTATGCAAGATAAGGTCAGCGAGGGAACCTGAAGTCTGGTAGCATTCCAGCATGTAAGTATAAGCACCCAAAGAAAATTTCAAAATGGTTCATGAAAAATTTCTCTTTTATTTGATATTAAATGTTGAAATTGTTATCATTCGGCATCCTGTGGCCATATCTAGAATATCTCTTATTTTACTCAATTTTTATTTCAGGTCCTCAACATCACATGATTTGTTTCATCTTAGGTGGGCTTCAACAATGATTTTTTCCCTTTGTTTTTTTAATAAATCCAGTGAAAAATTAATATGTCTAGATATGAAATATGATGGTTGTCATGAAAGGCACACAAGACTGGGCTGCTTTCAACAGTTGTTTATTGCAAAGCTTAACTGGAGGGTAGACATCTCCTGCATCCTACTTGAGATCTCTCTAGAGCACTCCTCCTCTCCCAGCTCCACCCCCTGTCATGTCACTCAGGCTCTCATCACATCTCCCCCCTTTTAATGCAATACATTTTTTTTTTCAACCAACAATAAACATATAAACAAAGAGCAAGAAACTACAGGAACATATGAGAATCTATCTAGGACATCGGGGTAGACTACCCTAGTCCACAGTGGCTTTGGGATTATTCTGCCCATTCTTCAAGCCACTGTTCTAACTACAGTGTTAATCCCTGTATCGCACTGGAAGCCTCACGACTCTACCACTTGAAGTCATTTTACAAGGACCTTCCCCAAGTCCTGGTGAAAGTGGTTCTGACTCCAATGGTGGCACCGATGTATCCCCACCAGAATCTCGTTGTGAGGCAGGTATGCTTCTGAAGACCGAGGTCTCCACTGGCTGTGGTTCGCGATTCTCGAAATCTAACTCCTCGGGAACAGGCTGAAGATGTCTTCTGTAACGGCGGGCAACAGTCCCTCCCTCTGTGCGGACCACATAAGACCTTGGCTCAAGGGAATGCCCTACTACAGTAGCCGGCGTATTCCACCTCTTTTCTTCGTCCAGCTTGACTCTTACACTCTGGCCTGTGTGCAGCTCCGACAATGGACGCGCAGAGTGTCTTCTGTCATAGAAGAATCGGTAGCTACGCTTTGCCTCTTCATCCCTCCTCCGAACGTCCTCTGGAAGGACGGGGTGGGAAGGCTGGAGTACACGCACAGAAGGCAACGTGGTACGAATCTGTCGCCCCAACATCAGCTGTGCAGGGCTACATCCTGTGGCATGAATTGGGGTTGCCCTGTACGCTAAGAGGGCCAAATATGGTTCTTGTTGCTTCAAAACGAACTTGGCAGTTTGAACTGCTCTTTCAGCCATCCCGTTGGCTTGCGGGTAGTGTGGACTGGAAGTTGAGTGAACAAAATCATACTCTCTACTGAAGGATTTAAATTCCATGGAAGCAAACTGCATCCCATTGTCACTCACCAGCTCCAAAGGTATTCCCCACCTGGCGAACATACTTTTGAGGCGGGTGATTACAGCCATACTGGTGGCCTCCCCTAATGGTGCAATTTCGATGTACCTGGAATAATAATCTACAACAACCAGATATTTTCTTCCATTAAGTTCACACAAATCTGCAGCTATCTTCTGCCAGGGACCCTCAGGCAGCGGTGTAGATATTAGAGGCTCTCTCCTCTGTGTAGGCCGACGTTCACGGCAAAAGGCACATTTTGATACATATTCTGCAATGTCAGTACTTATTCCCGGCCACCACACCGCTGTGGCTGCTCTTTCCCTACATTTGGAAATCCCTAAATGGCCATCATGAATTCGGCCTAACATTTCTTGACGCATACTGGCAGGTATGACAATACGGTCCTGAAAGAGCACTAAACCATCCAGTTCTGTGAGATGCGCTCTCTCCAACTGGAAAGCATCCAGTGCCATCCACACTGTGCGACTCTCTGGCCAGCCACCCTTTATGTAACTTATAACTTCTTGGAGATCAGTATCCAGACGTGTCTCCCTCTTGATCTGTTCCAATCTCCCAGAAGAGATGGACTTAGATGACAATATTGAATCCACATATGCCTTAACATCCGATTCTGTCGATGATTCTTCAGCAGCAGCCAGCGGGAGCCTGGAGAGTGTATCTGCCACCACCAGTTGCGTCCCCGGCACATGCACTGCCCGAACATTGAATCTTAGTAGTCTCATTAGTAGTCTTTGACATCTCAGGGGAGCTTTGTCAATGTCATAAGTGTTTATCAATGGAACCAGTGGTTTGTGATCGGTTTCCAGACTAAATTCTTCCAAGCCCACCAAGTAGCGTTGGAAGCGCTCACAGGCCCAAACTCCTGCCAGACATTCCTTTTCAATTTGGGCATATCTTGTCTCTGCTGCTGTTAGTGTACGAGAGCAATAGGCAATGGGCTGTAACTTGCCCTCGTTCAGTTGCAGAAGGGCTGCTCCTAGGCCATAACTTCTAGTATCTGCGCTAACCACTGTCTTTCTAGAGGGGTCATAGAACCCCAGCACAGGGGCTGATCCCAACATTGACTTGACCAAAGCAAGGGCCTCCTCCTGTGGAGGTCCCCAGGTCCAAGCAACATCCTTCTTCAACAATTCATTAATAGGATGCAACACTGAGGACAAATCAGGTAGAAACTTGCCCAAATAATTCACAAGGCCAAGTATTTGTCTTAGTTCAGTTACATCAGAAGGGCTTTTCATCTTCTCAATAGCGAGGACTTTACTGGCATCTGGCTTAATACCGTCTGCGCTAATAATGTGACCAAAGTAACACAGTTCTGTTTTCCCAAAGTGACATTTGTCTTTATTCAGCTTCAGCCCAGACTCTCTTACTGTCTGTAGTACACGATGCAGCCGCTGATCATGCTCTTCTTGAGTGGACCCAAACACAAGGATGTCATCCATGACCACCACTGTGCCCTCATGGTCTCTCAGGAGGGAGCTCATCTCCCTTTGGAAAATCTCTGGTGCTGATGATATACCAAAGGGGAGTCTGCGGAAACAAAACCGACCTACCGGTGTGATAAAGGTAGTCAGCTTGCGGCTCCCTGGGTCAAGGGGTATCTGCCAGAATCCGCTGGAAGCATCGAGCGTGGAAAAGTACTTAGCTCCTGACAACCTTGGAGCTATATCTTCCAAAGTCGGCATCACGTATCTCTCCCTCTTCACAGCCTCATTTAGCCGTTTTAAATCCACACAAATACGAACTTTCCCGTTTTTCTTAGCAACAGGCACTATAGGAGCACACCAGTCAGTCGCTTCTGTGACTTCCTCAATAACACCCATACTCTTCATTCTCATAAGTTCTGCTTCAACCTGTGGCAGAAGTGGGAATGGAATTCTACGAGGTGTAGCGACACTGTATGGGACTGCGTCAGACTTAAGCTGTATTCGGACTGGCTCACAGTTCAACAGGCCAAGATCTCCAAACATGTCTTCTGTGACCTCTTGCACCCTCGCAACAAGGCCCAGACTGCAGGCTGCATTCCGGCTCAAAAGGTTATTAACACATTGACCTCTGATTACGTACACCCACAGGGTAAATCTTCTTTTCTTGTATTCACTGTGGGCAAGAAATCGCCCGACACAATCAATGCAGCCTCCAGGGCTATAAACTTTTGTCACAACTTTCTCAAGCTGAGGTCTTTGTGGCAGTTGCTTGAACGTTGCCAGAGAAATAACAGTAATGTCCGCTCCCGTATCAATCTTGAAGGCAATCCTTGCACCCATCACTGTAAGTGCAATTCGCCAATCATCGTCAAAGCGAGACTGTTCAATCACTGACCCTACAAAGGACACCTCCTGTGTTTCCTGGTCACTGTCCAGGTGCATTTCCTTAACACACTCTGATTTGCAAACTATCTCAAAATGGCCAACACGGTTGCACTTCCTACATCTCTTGTCTTTAGCAGGGCATAGCATTCTTGTTCCATGAGTTTGATTACAGCGCATACAACGAGTTTGATGTACCCCACTGCTTCTGAGCCTGTCTGCTGCCTGCTGTCTGCTACCCATACCCTGTCTGTCATTTGTAACTCTCCTGGACTGCAGCACTTCTTCTACCATGCTTTCAGATCTCATATCAGCACTCTGCTTCTTTACCAGTTCGTTTTGGCGGGCCATCCGTATAGCCTCATCAAGTGTCAATTCAGCCTCCAGCTGCAACTTTAAGGACACTTCTGAGTCTGCAAGTCCTATGACAATTCTGTCTCTAATCTGCTCCTCCTTGGTAGCTCCAAACTCACAGAACTCTGCCAATTCATAAAGGCTGCGCACAAATGATTCCACAGATTCACCCACATGCTGAGTACGCTTGTGAAAACAGGCCCTCTCATGAATCACATTCCTCCTGGGCACAAAATGGGCGCTGAGCTTATTCATGACTATATCAAAGTCATATTCTTCCCCCTCCCGGAATGTAAAAGTATTATACACTGGCTCCACATCTTTCCCCATAGCATATAGAAGGGAATTAACTTGTACTTCACCACTCTCCTTGTCCAGCTTGGATGCAATCCTGAAGCGTGCAAACCTCTGTCGCCAGGTAGGCCATGCTGCAGGCTGGGAGAAGTCAAATGGCTCAGGTGGAGTGAACTTAGCCATCCTCACAGATCAACAGGTGCGCAGGTGAGTACTTCTGACACCATGTCATGAAAGGCACACAAGACTGGGCTGCTTTCAACAGTTGTTTATTGCAAAGCTTAACTGGAGGGTAGACATCTCCTGCATCCTACTTGAGATCTCTCTAGAGCACTCCTCCTCTCCCAGCTCCACCCCCTGTCATGTCACTCAGGCTCTCATCACAATGGTTATTCTACCTTAAATAACTTTTGCCAACACCAGTGTTAAAAACTCCAGAACCACAAAAAGTGTTCATCATAAAGCACAGTACCTTAAAACAAGAAAAGATGATTTGTTATTGCATTCAATTGAACAGGGTGTCAAGATAAAATGCAGTCAACTTGATTTATAACCTTCCCTTGACTCATGTTTTTGCATAATTTATTGAATTATAATACCATTTACTATTCTAGATTTAAAATATGATAAAAGTGATTAGATGGGGCATTCATCATTCTCCAACTAAGCCTTTGAAACTAAATTACATTTTAGTGAGCCTAAGTGTCCATTTACCAAAGTAAAGAGTTGCTACTAGGATAGAAAAAATACCTACAGCCATGTAAAAAAGAAAGTACACCCTCTTTGAATGATATGATTTTACATAATCACAATGATCTGTTCCTCTAAAAAATCATGATGTATTCAACAAAAATAAAGCCAAAATGGAGAAGCCATGTGTGAAAAACTAAGTACACCCTTACTGCTTCTATAGAAATGAAGAACCCAGCCAATTCGATTTACCCCATCAAATCATATTTTTTTTAAAACTAGACAAAATTAATTACAGTACTTGTGATTAGTAATTTGGGCTCCACTGATGTGCATGGTTCTCACAGTTGCAGACTAGAGTGGGGGAATAACAATTAGCTTATTCACTGCTCGATCCTGCTAGGCTTTCAAAATATTATAATCTATGTAAAAGAAGGCGAGG
>VKOC01046995.1:0-15341 GCA_009364415.1 Spea multiplicata
CCCTTTAAATCACAGCAATTTCTGCCGTCTCCTCAGCTGTTGTTGCTTGATAAACCTGCCGGTGGTTCAGCTCAAGCAGGACAAGTTAAAGTTGTCGCAAACGTCCTTATTAGGGCTGCGACTCACGATTATTTTCATAATCGATTAGTTGGCCAATTTTGTTTTTTTTTCCAATTAATCAGATTAAAAAAAAAATGTAATTTTTTCCTTTTATTTAAATTAACTGGATGTTAAAAACAAACAGCAGAGTAAAAAACGTTGAGAAAAATACACTTCTTGTTTCAATTTCCCAACCTGCCCCCCAGTTATGCACATCTGAGCCCAGGCTTGCCACACTGCCTCCCAGATATGTCTTATACCCCCAGATATGCCACTCCACCCTCCTCAGATATGCCTTATAGCCACCAGATATATACCTCTCTGCCCCCCCCCACCAGATATGCCTTATACCCCCTATTTGCCATAGGGCCCTCTGATATGCCTTATACCCCAGATATGCCCCTCTGTCCCTGATATGCCACTACGCCCGCCCCCCAGACTTACCCCCATGCTCCATGGCGTCTAGTATGGGCAGCCGGTGAACAATTCAACAAGCATTTTCTATGTATCCTATGACACTACGAGGAGTTATATAAGAGTTGTTCATCCAAGCATTGTGACCGTCTACATTGAAATTCCTGCCTCCAAACCAAACGTCAGCTGCACTATTCTGTAAGCACGGGGTTTGGCTCCAACGGTTTGCTTTACCCCTTAAGGGTTCACAAAAGAGGGGGGGGGGACAAAAAAACAGGATAATCTGAGTTTTTCGTAGTATAAGGGTTTGTATCATTTCATAAGAAACAACTAACATGCCTTAGGTTGATACAAAAGGAGACCCGGACGAGATGCCACATGCACCGTTGGCTCGGATCTGTGTTACGATGAAACACCATCAGAGAGCACTGCATCCTTGACAAGGAGGCGGCTCCTTCCTTTTACCAAGGGGGACATCGCACACTTCAATTCAGCCAACCCAAGTAATACAGTCAACCGGCCTGGTATTTAAGTTGTGCGAAATGCCGCTGATTTTAGGTTATGGTGAGCATTTAAAAATTTTAGAAATGCCGCTGATTTTAGGTTCTGGTGAGCATTTCAATTTTATTTTTTTTGTTAACTGTCATATTAAAAACTTTTATGGGTAATTTATTAAGTAACATGATTACTTTGCATTATTATGATGTTTACCTCAGCTATTCTTGTAAAGTATTTGCTCAGCTGCACACAGTCAAGTCAAACGGGAGTTAATATATGCATGGAATCAACCAATCACAGTCGAGTGGGCGGGGTTATCTGACTAACGCAATAACAGAGGCACGAAGGAAAAGCTAAGTGCTGATACAGCTGCTGAACACCTATTTCGACACAAAAAACTTGATTTGGAGAGAAATAGGTGAAGCCCAAATGCCACAAGTATCCCCCTGGAACATTGTTATATGTTGGTGCATTCTAAATAATCACCAGCAAATAATTGGGAGTGCAAAATGCAGAGGCTTGCCACTTGGCGTATTCATTTGCTAGAGCATTTTTATATGAAAAGAAAAAAAAACAAAACATTTCATATGTTTATAAATATTTATTGGGGTCTGTGTGACGTTTTTTGACCCATTCAGGAGCAAGAGATTTTCATACTCCAATGATCACAGTTGCTAAAGCATGATTTCACTTTTACACATTTTTCATATAAGAATGACACTTCATTCAGAGTCCAGAGGTGATTTGTCTATCAAGGGACATTTGTGATCTAAAAGATCAGACAAATGTACTTAAATATTTGATACCCCCAAAACCTTAATCGAGTACAAATTTCCTGCTGGAGCAAACAGAATATCTGATTAATTACAGTTATTTCGGTCCGTTAGATGGAGCTTTCCTCTGGCTAGCAGTTCATCTAGTAAGTAGCTACAGAATATCTGCATTCAGCTGTATCTTCAGCTGACCAGAAAATGAACTCATTATAGGGGTAGCACTCTCAGGGAATGGAGGCAGCCCCTATATTAGTTGTAGGCAGGAATCTAAAACAGAGTGCCTCTAGTGGCAACTACTTATTTGTTGTTAATGCCATCGTGCGAATGAAGGCATTTTTAACCTGACGGGTAAATGTCACATGGTGCTGGCCATCGTATGTAAAGTGCTGCCCGCAGTGGCGGAACTGCCGGGGTCGCGACTGCGACCGGGCCCTGGAGTTCTGCCCCCCAGGGGGGCCCAAGGGGTGCCGAGCGGTCGTTTTCAGCAACCGTATGGCCATACGGTATGAGTAAGCCATGAGTATGCTTGTAATTCAAAATAGAGAAACCAACGGCTTCTTTCCCCAGAGCCGCGTTTAGAAACGGTTGCCCGGATTGTAATACAGACCCGCGGTATGTATGTTCAATACATGAAGAAAAGAGAAGGCATGACGTGTCATCAAACTCGTCATTTGGAAGAAGAATAATTCTGACACGAGGCCAGGGGGACCACCTGGCTTTACCTGTACAACCCCCCCGGGCCAGAAGGTGCCACCCCGTCCTCTGGAGAAGATTTTGTTTCATTTTCTCTCTCAAAAAAAAAAAATAAAAAAAAAATCGATTTTGAACATCACCGGTTTCAAATTTCATGGTGTTTTATGGAATGTGTTTTTTTTACATTTAATGGACTGAATTCTGTGAACCAACTGAAAAAAAATCCAGTAGCCGTGTTTCAGTGTAAATCATATGTGACATCAGGATGTTGATTGTCTTGGCATTTATATATTAATCGATGTAGACAGTCTATAGAATACACCATGCGGGAGCACCCCACTCTCTTCTGTGAAGCTGTAAGAACGGCGGAGCAATCACAGGAATCCTAGACGAGGGAGCAGACGAGGGTCCACCGCCCAGCAGGTGTGGGTTCCATCTCTGATACATATCATCAGCGACGTATTCCATTCAATGCGTTTCATGATTGTACTGTACTGTAAAACTGAGTCAGTTCTTTGAATACGGAATATATTTTATTTTAATATATACTGGCACATGGGGGTATGTGTGAGTTTGGGAGGGGACGGGCACTGGTGGATTCCTGGGGAGACTTATTACTTGCCTTCCCGGTCCATTCACGTCTAAGTAACCCTGTGCTTATTGAGGGCACAGGGCGAACGAGATACCCCGTCTGGTCTGATTTTATAATCCTTGATACCTAACAAACTTCATCTAACATATTATCCTTTATGTGCAACATGCTTCATCTAACATACTATCCTTCAGAACCAACAGACTTCAGTAGAGTCTTCATCTTCCTATCCTTCTGAAAAACACATCCATCGGAATAGATACATCACCTGTTAATCTCCGCAGCATAATATATTTTGCGAAAAAAATAGTAAATATAGAATCTTCCGTACCCTATGTCATTCCCATCGTGCTAATAGCGACAATACGTTTACCCCGTCACAGTTCATATGTCCATGACCAGAACTAGAATTACTGCTACCCAGGGTAAGTGGCAAGTTTTCATGTGGTTAAATTATGTTAGGACATACAAATTAATAGGAGTAACGTTCTTCTTAATGCTATAGTTGCTTATATAGGAGATAAAACAGTATCTTTAATATAGGCGATGTACGTTTTGATCCTGCACTTTTTCTAGATCTCTTCCTAGACACTATTCCTTACATTTGGTCCATCACACACCTGGGGCTCCCACCTAGTTTTCCGTATGGGAGAAGGAACCTAGTTCAGCTAGATTGGACAAGTGACGCTTACCGGTCTGGTTGGTGGTGAGTAGATTAGGGCTGCAACTATTACTTTCATAATCCATTAGTTGGCCACTTATTTTTTCGATTCATCAGATTAAAAAAAAAAAAAGTTGCACTAGTAAATATTAATTCACATGTAAACTATTTTTTTCATATTTAATAAAAACTACGCTTGAGAAAAAATGCATTTCTTGTTTTTACTTCCTTTTGTCTAGGCATAACCGTTAGTTAGTATGACAACAGAATATTTAAATAATGTTAGCATCCTTTGCCATGGAATAAAACAGTCTTGAAAGGGGGTCAAATTCAGCCATTTCACCTTTGTCAAAAACCGCAATTCTGCAAACAAAGAGCAAAATACATTTTCAGGTTACTTGTGAAACTTCTATATTCAACTACTTTTTTCTGACACACAGAAAAATGGTAACAGTTACCGCATCTATACCATCCTTTTAGTTGAGAATGAAAACCAGGATATTTATTTGACTGGAAATGGTTAGATTTTTTTCCCAGATATCTGTAAAGGTGCATTCTCCTGCATGTCATTGGGCCGTGGGGTTGGGGAAAGAGAAAAACTCATATGTCGGTGCAAAAGGGACAGAGGAAAATGTAAAGGGACCGCGCAGCTACAGCGTACATTAACACGCGCATGAAGGCTGGAGAGCCCCTTTAAATCACAGCAATTTCTGCCGTCTCCTCAGCTGTTGTTGCTGGATAAACCTGCCGGTGGTTCAGCTCAAGCAGGACAAGTTAAAGTTGTCGCAAACGTCCTTATTAGGGCTGCGACTCACGATTATTTTCATAATCGATTAGTTGGCCAATTTTGTTTTTTTTTTCCAATTAATCAGATTAAAAAAAAAATGTAATTTTTTCCTTTTATTTAAATTAACTGGATGTTAAAAACAAACAGCAGAGTAAAAAACGTTGAGAAAAATACACTTCTTGTTTCAATTTCCCAACCTGCCCCCCAGTTATGCACATCTGAGCCCAGGCTTGCCACACTGCCTCCCAGATATGTCTTATACCCCCAGATATGCCACTCCACCCTCCTCAGATATGCCTTATAGCCCCCAGATATATACCTCTCTGCCCCCCCCCACCAGATATGCCTTATACCCCCTATTTGCCATAGGGCCCTCTGATATGCCTTATACCCCAGATATGCCCCTCTGTCCCTGATATGCCACTACGCCCGCCCCCCAGACTTACCCCCATGCTCCATGGCGTCTAGTATGGGCAGCCGGTGAACAATTCAACAAGCATTTTCTATGTATCCTATGACACTACGAGGAGTTATATAAGAGTTGTTCATCCAAGCATTGTGACCGTCTACATTGAAATTCCTGCCTCCAAACCAAACGTCAGCTGCACTATTCTGTAAGCACGGGGTTTGGCTCCAACGGTTTGCTTTACCCCTTAAGGGTTCACAAAAGAGGGGGGGGGGACAAAAAAACAGGATAATCTGAGTTTTTCGTAGTATAAGGGTTTGTATCATTTCATAAGAAACAATTAACATGCCTTAGGTTGATACAAAAGGAGACCCGGACGAGATGCCACATGCACCGTTGGCTCGGATCTGTGTTACGATGAAACACCATCAGAGAGCACTGCATCCTTGACAAGGAGGCGGCTCCTTCCTTTTACCAAGGGGGACATCGCACACTTCAATTCAGCCAACCCAAGTAATACAGTCAACCGGCCTGGTATTTAAGTCGTGCGAAATGCCGCTGGTTTTAGGTTATGGTGAGCATTTAAAAATTTTAGAAATGCCGCTGATTTTAGGTTCTGGTGAGCATTTCAATTTTATTTTTTTTGTTAACTGTCATATTAAAAACTTCTATGGGTAATTTATTAAGTAACATGATTACTTTGCATTATTATGATGTTTACCTCAGCTATTCTTGTAAAGTATTTGCTCAGCTGCACACAGTCAAGTCAAACGGGAGTTAATATATGCATGGAATCAACCAATCACAGTCGAGTGGGCGGGGTTATCTGACTAACGCAATAACAGAGGCACGAAAGGAAAAGCTAAGTGCTGATACAGCTGCTGAACACCTATTTCGACACAAAAACTTGATTTGGAGAGAAATAGGTGAAGCCCAAATGCCACAAGTATCCCCCTGGAACATTGTTATATGTTGGTGCATTCTAAATAATCACCAGCAAATAATTGGGAGTGCAAAATGCAGAGGCTTGCCACTTGGCGTATTCATTTGCTAGAGCATTTTTATATGAAAAGAAAAAAAAACAAAACATTTCATATGTTTATAAATATTTATTGGGGTCTGTGTGACGTTTTTTGACCCATTCAGGAGCAAGAGATTTTCATACTCCAATGATCACAGTTGCTAAAGCATGATTTCACTTTTACACATTTTTCATATAAGAATGACACTTCATTCAGAGTCCAGAGGTGATTTGTCTATCAAGGGACATTTGTGATCTAAAAGATCAGACAAATGTACTTAAATATTTGATACCCCCAAAACCTTAATCGAGTACAAATTTCCTGCTGGAGCAAACAGAATATCTGAATAATTACAGTTATTTCGGTCCGTTAGATGGAGCTTTCCTCTGGCTAGCAGTTCATCTAGTAAGTAGCTACAGAATATCTGCATTCAGCTGTATCTTCAGCTGACCAGAAAATGAACTCATTATAGGGGTAGCACTCTCAGGGAATGGAGGCAGCCCCTATATTAGTTGTAGGCAGGAATCTAAAACAGAGTGCCTCTAGTGGCAACTACTTATTTGTTGTTAATGCCATCGTGCGAATGAAGGCATTTTTAACCTGACGTGTAAATGTCACATGGTGCTGGCCATCGTATGTAAAGTGCTGCCCGCAGTGGCGGAACTGCCGGGGTCGCGACTGCGACCGGGCCCTGGAGTTCTGCCCCCCAGGGGGGCCCAAGGGGTGCCGAGCGGTCGTTTTCAGCAACCGTATGGCCATACGGTATGAGTAAGCCATGAGTATGCTTGTAATTCAAAATAGAGAAACCAACGGCTTCTTTCCCCAGAGCCGCGTTTAGAAACGGTTGCCCGGATTGTAATACAGACCCGCGGTATGTATGTTCAATACATGAAGAAAAGAGAAGGCATGACGTGTCATCAAACTCGTCATTTGGAAGAAGAATAATTCTGACACGAGGCCAGGGGGACCACCTGGCTTTACCTGTACAACCCCCCCGGGCCAGAAGGTGCCACCCCGTCCTCTGGAGAAGATTTTGTTTCATTTTCTCTCTCAAAAAAAAAAAAATCTATTTTGAACATCGCCGGTTTCAAATTTCATGGTGTTTTATGGAATGTGTTTTTTTTACATTTAATGGACTGAATTCTGTGAACCAACTGAAAAAAAATCCAGTAGCCGTGTTTCAGTGTAAATCATATGTGACATCAGGATGTTGATTGTCTTGGCATTTATATATTAATCGATGTAGACAGTCTATAGAATACGCCATGCGGGAGCACCCCACTCTCTTCTGTGAAGCTGTAAGAACGGCGGAGCAATCACAGGAATCCTAGACGAGGGAGCAGACGCAATGAGGGTCCACCGCCCAGCAGGTGTGGGTTCCATCTCTGATACATATCATCAGCGACGTCTTCCATTCAATGCGTTTCATGATTGTACTGTACTGTAAAACTGAGTCAGTTCTTTGAATACGGAATATATTTTATTTTAATATATACTGGCACATGGGGGTATGTGTGAGTTTGGGAGGGGGCGGGCACTGGTGGATTCCTGGGGAGACTTATTACTTGCCTTCCCGGTCCATTCACGTCTAAGTAACCCTGTGCTTATTGAGGGCACAGGGCGAACGAGATACCCCGTCTGGTCTGATTTTATAATCCTTGATACCTAACAAACTTCATCTAACATATTATCCTTTATGTGCAACATGCTTCATCTAACATACTATCCTTCAGAACCAACAGACTTCAGTAGAGTCTTCATCTTCCTATCCTTCTGAAAAACACATCCATCGGAATAGATACATCACCTGTTAATCTCCGCAGCATAATATATTTTGCGAAAAAAAATAGTAAATATAGAATCTTCCGTACCCTATGTCATTCCCATCGTGCTAATAGCGACAATACGTTTAACCCGTCACAGTTCATATGTCCATGACTGCTTAGACCCAAGCCACCAAACCAAGCATGACCAAAGCCCACATCCCCACCCAAAGAGAAGACGACACAGTTTGTGGGTAAGGGCATTGGCCACAGCTTTATTAAACATCATGAACCAGCACATTGTAACCATAAACATAACCATCCTGCCAGCTGTCGTGTTACCGACAGGCAGATACCCCAAACATTACCAAGAGCTCTCGTTCTGGGTACCATCAGCCTCCGCAGAACTCGTCTCCCCAAGTCTTCTCCAGCCACCGGATATTCCAAGCAAAGGGGCAGCCATGACTTCCCGCTGTGACTAAAAGAAAAGAAAAACCGACACCAGCACAGGAACAAAAATCACAACAAATACAGAAAAAACAGGGGAGGGTGGGACGGAAGCTCATCCAGAGTGTCAAATGACTGAAGGTCAGAACAAGGAAAGTTTCCCCTTTATTCCTCCCCAGTACATTAAAGCAACAATGTTGCAACACACATCCTGAACCGGACCATGAACTACTGACCCCAGGCAGGGGGACAGCAGTCATGTTCCCCCTTCCTGACCGTCCAGGGGGGCCCTTGACTGCTTAGACCCAAGCCACCAAACCAAGCATGACCAAAGCCCACATCCCCACCCAAAGAGAAGACGACACAGTTTGTGGGTAAGGGCATTGGCCACAGCTTTCTTAAACATCATGAACCAGCACATTGTAACCATAAACATAACCATCCTGCCAGCTGTCCTGTTACCGACAGGCAGATACCCCAAACATTACCAAGAGCTCTCGTTCTGGGTACCATCAGCCTCCGCAGAACTCGTCTCCCCAAGTCTTCTTTATACACCGGATATCCAAGCAAAGGTGCTGGCCATGACTTCCCGCCACCGCAGCCAACTCAGGCTTGCCTGAGCTATGGCTGCGCCCCCACCAAGGCCAGCGCCTTTTCAATTCCAGACTGCAAACCCAGATTAAAAATATCCAGGCCAATTGCATTTAAATGTACCCCGTCGCTACGAACCAGATCCCTGTTATCCCCCTCCAGGTCGCGATGCCGAATAACCACGCCACCCATGGAGGTAACAAAGCGAGACACGGCAACATTCAATTTCCTGCGACACTTCTCCAAGGCTCTAGCGCCCAACCCCTGAGCCCACACCGGTCGAGGAATAACTTCCGACCAGACTACAATGACCTTGTGAAAGAGGGCAAAACAACGAGAAAGATCCCCTTTAATTCGGTAAATTAGATCGATGGTACGAACAGTACCCAAATCGTTGCCACCCGCATGTATAACTAAGATAATAGAAGACGGAACAAACCTACTCAAGGAACACAACTCCGGAAACATCTGAGCCCACCGAAGGCCACGAATACCCCGCCAACGAATTCTGGCCTCGACGTACGGAAAACCCAAGTTCCTGCCATATACCCGCTCCTCAGCCCGACGAGCCGCCCAGTAGATAAAGGAGTGACCGATTATCCAGACGAGCCTGGGGGACGGACCTGAAAATCAAAGTAACTGCGGGCGAATATATAAGCGAAACCTCCTGGATCCCCAACGACCCAAACGTTGAATGTCAGACGTCGGTAACCCGGCCCGAGCAGCCTCAGTGGCGGCTCCGATCCGGAATGAATGAGGAGAGAAATAACGGGGACACACGCCACACCGGATTAAGCAGGAACGAAAAACCGTGGAAAACTGGAACCTAGTCAGGGATGAACCAGACGAATGGATTAGAAAGGAGACCCATCCCGCCGGACGTGAAACAGAAAAAGAATGAATGAGACGGACAGGGCACCAGTCCAAGCCGGTAGCACGAATGCTGACCATAGCCCCTCTGCCCACCTGATCAGTCTTGGAACGCCGAATAAATACCTGAACTGACCTAGGCTGTAAAACAACGTCCTGCACCGTGAGAGGGGAATTGGAGCCAGCCCTAGGGGCCACAACCTCACCAACCCGCAAGGCTCCGTAAAATGATAAAGAAAAAGCCACCTGAAACAACAACGTTTCATAACCATTACAACAGATGTAAGGAAGAACAGCCAAAATCTGATGCAACAGGGCAAAGGAAACCGGGCGCCTCTTATCAGGAACCACATGTCTTTTCCAACCTCGCAAAATCTTAGAAATAACAAACTTGGAACCCAGCTCCTGCCAGCCAAACAATTTGAACAGAAAGGACAAGGCTGACATGTTCCTCTCAGCTGTTGAACCAGAGGCCCCACAAGCCCTTAAGCTGGATAAATACAACAACGTTACCCGAGTCCGGCAATCCTCCGACTCAAGATCACCCTCGACTTCAGCCAACGACAGCCACGCTCTCCAAACTCGAATGTAGGCTCTCCACGTATTCGAAGACAAGGAATTCCGGAGCATCGGCACTAGGTTGGAGATGCGAGGCTCCATAAAGAGTGCGGAAAGGGGAGACCCGTGACCGAAGCCTCCGGCGCAGCCTCCCTGAAGCGCTGAAACTGAAGGCGAGACAATGCATCAGCAATGACATTTGCCTCTCCAGGCACATGACGAGCTCTGATCCAGATATTTAGCTCCAAGCATCTCAGAACCAAGTGCCTCAACAAGGCCAAAACCGGAGGGGAACGAGAGGTGGAACGGTTAATCACATGAACAACACCCATATTGTCCGTTCGAAAGACAACCCGCTTAGCCGACAAAAGGGGACCCCACAACTCCAATGAAACCACTATCGGGAAGAGCTCCAAGAAAACAAGGTTACGGCACAAATCCGACCCTAACCAAGAATCAGGCCAAGTCTGAGAGCACCATTCCCCCCTAAAATAGGCTCCCATCCCCACGGAACCTGAGGAATCCGTAAATAGCTCAAGGTCAACATTGGAACATTCAGCCTGTTGCCAGCAAGTATGACCATTATATGTCTGGAGAAAGGACTCCCAAACTCCCAGGTCAGCGCGAATGGAGCGCGTAATGCGGACGAAATGAGTGGGAACACGAACGCCAGATGTAGCCAACGACAGACGTCTGGAAAAGGCACGCCCCATCGGCATGACCCGGCAAGCAAAGGCCAACAGACCCAATAAAGACTGAACCTGCTTAAGCTGAACCTTTTTGGAACACCGAACCCTGGCTACCTGTTGAGACAGAGACAGCAACTTTTCCTGAGGAAGCCGGAATAGCATAGAAGAGGAATCAATTTCAATCCCTAGAAAGGACAAACATGTGACCGGGCCAACCGTTTTGTCCTCGGACAGAGGAACACCGAATTCACCAGAAATTCTACGAAACACATTCAACAAAAGAGTGCAGCAGTCAGAATTAGCAGGGCCAACAAACAAAAAATCATCAAGATAATGAAGTAAGGTAGAGAGACCAGACTCTTGGACCACCACCCACTCCAGAAAGGAAGAAAAAGCCTCAAAGTAGCTACAGGAGATCGCACAGCCCATAGGCAAGCACATATCAATGTAATAGAAACCCCGAAAGAAGCAGCCAAGCAAATGAAAACATTCGGGATGAATGGGAAGGAGGCGAAAAGCTGACTCGATGTCCGCTTTGGCCAACAGACAGCCAGGCCCAGCCACCCTAACCAACTCCAATGCCCTATCAAAGGAAGCATAATGAACCCGACTCTCCTCAGGAGCAATACCATCATTAACTGACGAACCAACAGGATATGAGAGATGGTGAATCATCCTGAAACTGCCAGGCTCCTTTTTGGGGACCAAACCTAGTGGGGATACTCTTAAATTATGAAAAGGGGGTGAAACAAAGGGGCCAGCCATACGGCCACAATCAACCTCTTTCTGCAACTTAGCTGCAACCAAATCCTCATTCAATGAAACAGATTTAAGGTTATTAGCCATAGAAGGAGCATCAGAGTATTCAAAGGGGATCCAAAAGCCTCTACTAAAACCATCCATAAGCAGCAAGGCTTCCCGCCTATTGGTGTACCGGTCTAACCAAGGGAGCATCTTTAGGACGCTCACCGGGGTCCTCGCCCCGGCTGGTATCCTCCTTCCCTCCAGACTTGCTGCCACCTGCTCTGCTCCTCTTAAAACATTTAACCGCCGGGTGCGGTCCTCCACAATGGGAGCACTCGTGGCGGAAACGGCAGGAGCTGTACCACCTGCAATGACTCTCATTGTAGAGCCAGCAAACACCCTTTTTTGCACCTGCCGCCGCTCCAGGGGCTGATGCGGCGGCCCCCCCATGAAAGGGCAGCGGTCTGTTAGGGGTCATTAACAACAACCACAAATTGCCGTCCTGCATATCAAAACGCATGCCGGGACGAACAGCCATCTTCTGACGGAACTGCTGATCGTATTTAAACCAACACTGACCGCCATAGATTTTATAGGCACCCCAGATAAGATCAAGATATGCAAACAACGACGGGCCTCTGTCAGGAAAGCGCTCGCACAGAATGCTAGCAAAAACTGAAAAACCTTGAAGCCAATTACCAAAAGTACGTGGGATTTGTTTGCCTTTTTCAGCCTCACTCTGCTCTATCCTCCGTGGCCTGTCCACGGTCTCTTTGTCTACAGGCACCAATGACAGCAAATCAACAAATTCTAGTCTACAAATTTTTTCCCTAACATCCAAAGCGACATGCATACTCAACGGCGCAACTTCACATAAAGTAGGGACAGCTGGTGTAGGGGAAGAAGCAGCTAAACGCGAGTTCCCAAGGACAGGGAAGGGATCAGCTGACCCTGTATCACCAAGTTTACCCAATAAATCCCTGAGGACCCTTGCCAGGTCAGCCCCAGAACCCTCCCTTCCACACTGTGATTCCCGCAATCCCCTAACATCTGTGCCCCAGGCCGTCTGGCCCAAGCACTCACCATCGATACTAGCAGCAGGAGAAAGTCTGGGTGGCAGATCGTCACATCTGGAGGAGGTAGATCTGCTTCCTGAAGTGATGGACGATGGAGAATCCTCACGCCGTCTGCAGGCTGCACTCCGGCCTCGTGCAGCAACAGGAGCAGGGTGGGGGCGAGAGGCTGCCCTGGAAGCCCGCCTCCCCCCTTCACGAGGAGTCGTCTGTTGACCCGAAGAAACTTGATCACGCCGCTGTTGCTGTCCCGACGCCACACTCGCCGCCTCTCTCCGTCTTCTGCCTGGTGAGTGGGGGCTACGGCTGCGTTCACAGGATGGGCCGGCAGCACACACGACCCCCGGATCATCTTCTGCAGCGGGGGAAGGAGGACACACCTCCCGCTGCTGTTCTCTCTGTGTGGGACGTTGCAGAGGTCTGCCGGATCGTGCAGACCTCGTATCCCGGGACACAGGCAGAGATCTTCTCCCTCCGCCCCTTAAAGGACTAGGGCTTAAACGGGAAGGAGGTCTGGAACGCCTGGATCGCCTGCTGTTCCCTTCTGCAGCATCAGCCTGTTCAGGAACTGGAGGAACGGGAGCTGGAGCAGCCTTCTCAACCATCTCCATCAACGAGGCTCTGTCATGATGTTGTAGAAATGCCACTAGGGCCATTTCTAATTGTTCAGACGCCATGGTGAAGCAAAGCTCGTCCAGAGTGTCAAATGACTGAAAGTCAGAATAAGGAAAGTTTCCCCTTTATTCCTCCCCAGTACATTAAAGCAACAATGTTGCAACCCATATCCTGAACCGGACCATGAACTACTGACCCCAGGCAGGGGGACAGCAGTCATGTTCCCCCTTCCTGACCGTCCAGGGGGGCCCTTGACCAGAACTAGAATTACTGCTACCCAGGGTAAGTGGCAAGTTTTCATGTGGTTAAATGATGTTAGGACATACAAATTAATAGGAGTAACGTTCTTCTTAATGCTATAGTTGCTTATATAGGAGATAAAACAGTATCTTTAATATAGGCGATGTACGTTTTGATCCTGCACTTTTTCTAGATCTCTTCCTAGACACTATTCCTTACATTTTGTCCATCACACACCGGGGGCTCCCACCTAGTTTTCCGTATGGGAGAAGGAACCTAGTTCAGCTAGATTGGACAAGTGACGCTTACCGGTCTGGTTGGTGGTGAGTAGATTAGGGCTGCAACTATTACTTTCATAATCCATTAGTTGGCCACTTATTTTTTCGATTCATCGGATTAAAAAAAAAAAAAGTTGCACTAGTAAATATTAATTCACATGTAAACTATTTTTTTCATATTTAATAAAAACTACGCTTGAGAAAAAATGCATTTCTTGTTTTTACTTCCTTTTGTCTAGGCATAACCGTTAGTTAGTATGACAACAGAATATTTAAATAATGTTAGCATCCTTTGCCATGGAATAAAACAGTCTTGAAAGGGGGTCAAATTCAGCCATTTCACCTTTGTCAAAAACCGCAATTCTGCAAACAAAGAGCAAAATACATTTTCAGGTTACTTGTGAAACTTCTATATTCAACTACTTTTTTCTGACACACAGAAAAATGGTAACAGTTACCGCATCTATACCATCCTTTTAGTTGAGAATGAAAACCAGGATATTTATTTGACTGGAAATGGTTAGATTTTTTCCCCAGATATCTGTAAAGGTGCATTCTCCTGCATGTCATTGGGCCGTGGGGTTGGGGAAAGAGAAAAACTCATATGTAGGTGCAAAAGGGACAGAGGAAAATGTAAAGGGACCGCGCAGCTACAGCGTACATTAACACGCGCATGAAGGCTGGAGAGCCCCTTTAAATCACAGCAATTTCTGCCGTCTCCTCAGCTGTTGTTGCTGGATAAACCTGCCGGTGGGTCAGCTCAAGCAGGACAAGTTAAAGTTGTCGCAAACGTCCTTATTAGGGCTGCGACTCACGATTATTTTCATAATCGATTAGTTGGCCAATTTTGTTTTTTTTTTCCAATTAATCAGATTAAAAAAAAAATGTAATTTTTTCCTTTTATTTAAATTAACTGGATGTTAAAAACAAACAGCAGAGTAAAAAACGTTGAGAAAAATACACTTCTTGTTTCAATTTCCCAACCTGCCCCCCCAGTTATGCACATCTGAGCCCAGGCTTGCCACACTGCCTCCCAGATATGTCTTATACCCCCAGATATGCCACTCCACCCTCCTCAGATATGCCTTATAGCCCCCAGATATATACCTCTCTGCCCCCCCCACCAGATATGCCTTATACCCCCTATTTGCCATAGGGCCCTCTGATATGCCTTATACCCCAGATATGCCCCTCTGTCCCTGATATGCCACTACGCCCGCCCCCCAGACTTACCCCCATGCTCCATGGCGTCTAGTATGGGCAGCCGGTGAACAATTCAACAAGCATTTTCTATGTATCCTATGACACTACGAGGAGTTATATAAGAGTTGTTCATCCAAGCATTGTGACCGTCTACATTGAAATTCCTGCCTCCAAACCAAACGTCAGCTGCACTATTCTGTAAGCACGGGGTTTGGCTCCAACGGTTTGCTTTACCCCTTAAGGGTTCACAAAAGAGGGGGGGGGGACAAAAAAACAGGATAATCTGAGTTTTTCGTAGTATAAGGGTTTGTATCATTTCATAAGA
>VKOC01046998.1:0-74702 GCA_009364415.1 Spea multiplicata
AAAAAAAAAAAAAAAAAAAAAAAAAAAAAAAAAAACAGCAATTCATGATACTTATCAATTATAGATAAAGCGTCAATAGGGCTGTAAGATGATAATTTGTGACACTATAATAATTATAAAATTGTGTTATTTTAGAGTGGCGACTTCATAAGAGTTTTTTTAGTTCCAACCAATTTTTCAAGTCTGCAGCTTGGTGAAAAATAGTAGGGTGGCCTTCCCAAATAATTTTAACCTTCTTCGGGAAGCCCCAACTATAGAGGATTTTATGATCCCGTAGAATTTTCAGTTCGTCATAAAAGGATCTTCTCCATGCGCGGGTCTGAAAAGATAAATCCGGAAAAATCATAATATTTTTATATTTATTATCTTCTGTATTTCTTTTCCTGTTTGATTGTAATATGAGTTCCTTGTAAGAAAAAGATTGAAAATAAATAATAACGTCTCTGGGTGCTGCTTCAGGAGCATTTTTAGATTTATTTATGCGATGGAATCTTTCCATTTGGATATTGAATTGCTGGTCTTTAACTATAAATTTGAAGAACTCTTCCAAATACATTTTTAGTTTGTCTTGAGTTATTAATTCTGGGATATTCCTGATCCTCAAATTGTTTCTCCTCGTTCGGTCTTCAAGATCGCTTAATTTGTCTTCCATTTTAATTACTTTTTCTTCCAGCTCTCTCATTGCGTATTTCATCTTTGGTAGGTCTTCTATGTTTGTTTCTATGGCCTTTAGTTTAACAGTTAGCTGTTCCAGTTTAGTGTTCAACTCGTCAGCATTTTTATTCATCTGTGTTTTTAAAACACTTGCTTGGGAGTCTAGAGATTTTTTTAAGTAGGTTTGAGATAGTGTTAGAGGTTCCATTAAACTCTCAGAAGAGTCATCCATGGATGAGGTTTCTTGATTTTTACTAGGAGATTTATTTTTTTGTTGCTGTGGAGAGAAAAAGGCCAAAGTTGAGGCAGAAGATCTTTTATCTAATCTCTCCATTTTGGATTCTTTTCTTTCTTTATCTTTTTTTTGCTGTGTAGTGTGTGAGTTTTTTGGAGGCATTGTGTTTCTGTAATCTCTTTTTTTTTCCTTTTTTTTTCTTCTCTTTTCTCTCCCCCCTTCTCTCCCTTTTCCTTCCCTTCTCCTTCCTTCCTTTTTTTTTTTTATTTTTTTTTTTTCTTCCTTTTCTCTCTCCTCCTTTTCTTTAAACAAATGGCATTAATGTTGATTCACAGATTCCACAGATTTCTATATTTTATAATCATTGATATATATATGATTTCTATAGTTTATAATTCTTTGGCAGTGACTTGATGAATAGAGCAGACGTAGCTTTGTAATAACATGATTATACAAAAAAAAAAAAAAAATAGCACACCCGAAGCCAAACAGTCTATGACTGGACAAAAAAAAGAAAAAAATAAAAAAATAAAGCAAGTGTACCGGGGGTAAGCCTGATGTCATACGTTGGGAACCAGTCCTTCAGTCTTCTTATCTCCAACTTTAGCAACCTCCCGGACTTTTAACAAATTTTCCCGCTCTCCCGGTATCATTCTCTGCTGTGAGTTTTATATAGGTCGTGTGGAGCTGACGATGATTTTACTCACATTCGTCAATTGACCCTCAACCGGCGACCAACCTCAAAAGCGTTCAGCAGCCGGCATCCAAAACCGCCAGAAACGCCACTCTGCACCGGTCTCACAGCGGCATTGTGGCCGTTCTCGAACCACCGTCACGCTGTCAGACGCCGTCCATCTTCCTCCTTCCCCTCACGCTCCAACCCCCAAGCTCCCCGCCTCCTCCGACGTGCGCGTTCCGTCACGTCATCGCGTCCCAACGGTCGCTGGAGTAGGATATATATAATATGAGACAGGTGGTAGTATTTCCAGAGGACCAAGCCATGCTAACTTCAAACAGTATTTCACACCTCGCCAAGAGTTTCCAAAGGATGTCTGTTTAGCTCTTGCACATGTCTTTAGTGTCCTGTCACGTCAGTATATTCTCACCAATGCAAAATTTTACTCCTAGAAACTTAGGAACTCAAAAGTCCAGTGAAACACATCTTGGTATGTAGTAACGCTATACATTGAAACATTACACTCAGATACACTTTTTAGCCCGTCATACATCTTGTAGTCTTGTCTACGTGGGCTGCAGTAGAAGCAAATGTTTTTTTTCTTCCAGAATAAAATGATAGTTTGGTTTTTAGCCCATAATTAAACTTTTTTAAAAAATTCTTATTCTTAGCAGCTGAACAGGAAGGTTGGACTGATTCCCTCTCCATTAAAGCAGGTGTACCAAGGAAAAAGGTACGGAAAATTTGTTCAGGTAGTGTGTACATATTAAATATATCTTTTGTACTTGAGAAATTAGTATGTATGTATGTATGTTTTACCACTTCCTAGTCTTGCTTAATAAATAGTCTGTCAATTGCATATATGATGTAAAGGTTGTGTGTGCTTACATGTATAAGGCCAAAACCAATAGTAAAGCAATATATTTTACATGCTGTTACTTATTCTCAAACTTATTTTCTTGAATTGATTCTGCTTTTTCATATATGTTAACAGTATGTTTTTTAATTTTCTATATTTTTTATTGGGCGTTTTGCAGCATGTACATAAAGAACCTTAAGATTATATAGAATTCAACAAAAACTTCAACAAACGGCAAACTGAGGGTTATGGTGTATTAAGTAACTGCTGGAAAAATTATCTTAACACTTTAACAACCGATGAAATGTTGCTGGTGATTTGAACATTCCATTGTGTTGCTATAGCGATTAAAACCACTTTTCTAAATTTGCACTGTAATAAAATTTTACATAACCCACAATGAATTAACTTGTGTTTATAACCGGTGCAGCAATACCAAGAGATACTAAAGGGGGAAAATACTAAATATTTTTTCGGTGTGAATACAAGCGCTTTAGCTCTCAGAAGCTAAAGCTCCTGGCTTTCTCAGGATGCCTGGCTGAGAATCTGCTTCAGGCTCTGCTCACTACAACCGGATTAGCTCCTCGTTAAAGCCATCTACTTTTGATGTGGACTTGTTGGAGAAAGTTTAGTTGGGAGGAATAAACGACCCATGTACCAAACTCACACATGCTTTAGGGCTCGGCCCTTCTCCTCCCTCTCTTTTATTTATTTTTATTATAAAGCCTGCTGTATCAGAGAGTTTAGTTTCCATAATTGTTACATTCATTACTCATGCCACTCTGTAGCAGAGGAGGCTGAGCCCGTGTTTTCCCACCCCAATGGGAAATATTCACCTACAGAGGCAAGCAAAAGCAATGCATGCAATTCGGGAAACGTGAACAGTACAGAAAGCGGAGAAACTTCCATTTATTACATATTTTTGTGCAAAGCAGCCTATTCTTAAATGTCTGCCTTTACCTGATAATTTCTAAAGAATCTTAAAGTGTCCAGATTCCAGAGTGCTATTTCAACAAAGGGAGAGTGAAAATGAAGAGCAGCATTAAAATTAACAGTATACAAAACTCATAACATTAACGTTCTATTGAGTCAGAAACGAAGAGCTCTTGGACACAATGTGCACTGCTGTATTGAACTGTACAGGTTTGTTGGTTATGACCTCTTCCATTTCACCCTCAAAGTGTATTAACAGTGAAGGGAAGCAAGAAAATTCCATAGGATACTTACATGTGAAGAATTTGTAAGTAGAGGGATCCCACTTTTCAAGCTGTGTTTTCTGTGACACACATACATTATTTTAGATTAAATTTTTTTCTTTTTGGTGGTCACTGGCAATTCTGTCCAGTACAAGCAAGCAGAAGCTTGGCCATGGCATAATGTAGACTGCCCTGGATGCAATCGTGACTTTCATAGGTTAGCAGAACAGCAAAGTGACCTATTGTTTGCAAAATGCAGGTTATCAGGATTTCCCCATGACTATACTAGATACTTGTTTATTTACATTCTAATCCTTTTACTGTGGCTTCCTTTAGCCACCACAGTTCATTCCACTGGCCCCAATCACTGCTCCAGTGATGAGTCTTCCTGATGAACGACAGACTTTTCAACTGGGAAGCCAGGATCCACATCAGGCTCCTCTAGGTGTTCCAAAGGAGGCTATTGTGCAGGTAAAATGAGTTCAGTTCCATTCTACACTAAAACTTGTGAATTCTTTGTATATTTCTTTCCTTTGCCTCATTTTTTTCTCATTCTTAATACAGTCTAACACCAGGAATTTAATCTTCACAATAGATACTTTCACATTTAACATTTCATGAGAAAATATTCAGCAAAAGAATTGCATATTTAAAGGAACCAGCTAATACCCCATACAGCCCATTCGATGATGAATTCCCATTAAAGTACTTTTATATGCTTTCTTTACCTGTAAGAGAATAAAATTAAAACACAATAGCCTGGTTAAACTTCTCCGTCCGATATCTGTGTTTCGCAACAGTTTGGGCTGCTAGAAGCTGCAAATCACTGGCAGGAAAATTCTTCCCCTGAAATGAACTGTTCATTTTAAAAGAAATATGTTAAATCCCCTAATCCCTCTTTTGTCCATTTCTGCTTGAAGGAACGAATATGGCCTATCTAACAGGCTAGCATGCCATTCTAAACCTGAATATATCTTTGCGTATATGTGTAGTAGACCTGCAGTGATGACCGCTAGTAAACTGAGGTGGGATTTATGAGTGAATCGCTTCTTCTTTCACTGAAATAAAGGCGTCAGTAAGAAAGATACTGTGTTTGCCTTACTGATGACTTATAAATTAAGAGAAACCTGCATTTTCCAATCGAATGGAGTACTAAATTGTACAGTCTGAAGGAGAGATAAGGTGTTTCCAGAATAAAGACACTATAGGTCACAAACATCTACATTAGTTACTTAGCCTGAATAAAAGACATTATCTTCTAACAGAACTTTTTTATCACCAACTACACAAATAAACCCAAATGTGCACTTTTTGTTTCTAATACAGCCCTATGATTTTTTATTACTCATTGTTCTGCTAACAGGGGATACAACGATTGCCAGTAGAGAAAATAGAGAAGAAGGAGCTGCCTTTGGCACATAAGCCATTGCAGAACACATTTGATGGCCTGGTGCAACGATGTTCTGCAGTACCGTCAGACCCTGTAAGTATATGTTTATGGGGTCTTTATTTTATTCTAGAAAACACAGGAAAAAAAACAAAAAAAGATTTTGTGGCTAATACAAAGTTATGGGACAGTTTCTACATGAGTTTCCTGGTTAAGAAATGTTTCCATGAAGTTCCTCCACCAAAATGGGCTGATTGGCCCTTCGTAATTTATAGTGGTGGTGTTGTTGAGTTTAATTTAGTGAATAAGCCCATTTGCCCATTGTGGAGCATGCTCTTTTTTTACTCTTTTCATTAAAGTATTAAAAGAAGTTAACCTTTAGAATTGTGTTTTTTGCATGAACTGTCTTGACTATATCTTTGGCTGTTGGGATCTAAACTGTTTGTTTTTCGAGATAGTTCCTCTTTAAACACTTACATATTTAATGTCTTTTTTTCAGCCTATGTATGTAACTATATGTAACTATATTATCTGGGGAAAAAAATCATAAACTAGTTGAAGATTTTATTTGCACAGCTTCAGAAATAAAGGCAATGATCTAGTTCATAATATGCTTGGTTATAAACAAGGCTCAAATATATATATTTATTTTTTTTGTTGATATAGTATAATTTATAATGTGTGCTACAATAATTAATTTGACAACTAGATTTCAAATTACAGTATCTAATTTTAGGTAAATTCATTAAAGGCTTAGCCAGGTTGAGTCTGCATGGGCTTGAGTCGGCTTCGTCAAAAGGGGACATCTGCAAGCTCTAATCTAGTTGGCGGAAGCACTCTTCCCTTCTAAGGGAAATTATAACTTGCCCACCTTCTGATTAAGGTGCATTAAATCACTTAAGCATATCCTCACTTTACTTTGTCCAGAAAACCAAAAGGAAGTTGGAAGATGCTTCTCAGAAGTTGGAGTGTCTGTATGACAAGCTGAGAGAAAACACTGTAAGTAGGGGATTTTTTGCTTCTACCGTCAGTATTTTTTAACCACCAAGGTAGAGGGACATGTAACCCCCGTGTTACCCATATGAAGACCACATCCCTACTAGTAAGATTTCATCTAAAAATCCGCATTAAATGAAAATGTGTGTATTCTTTTTGATTTTTCGTTGTAATAAAAATTACATGCATTTAAATAAAGTACTTTACATAAGTAAACATGACTGAAAAAAATCAGGTATAGCTGATGAGATCCCAAGTCTTGCCATCCATTTTGAACGTGACCTACTTACTCTAAGGGGTATTTTAGGGCTATAAAAAAAGTAACTTAATAAATGTAATTTTATGCGCAAAAACTTGAACCTTGGTTTGATTCTGAACACTTTCATTGCGTATGTACTTTCTAGGCTTAATTTAGATGGTGATGTTGTCTGAACAATTAGTATGGCTATAAAAAGCCTCATCTGTGGCAAGCTAGGATTTCTGGATACATCTGGTTGAACACAGTTGAGGGAATTTGGGTTCAAACCATATTGATTCAAAGCCAGAATAGTTTTTAAATATGAGATCTAACATCACAAATCTTTACAATGTTTTATGCACACATTATAATTGATTAAACAGCGAAATGATTGCATATTTCTTTTTCCCTCCAGCTATCCCCTCATATTGTGACAGGGCTTCATGAAATTGCCCGGTGTATGGAAGCACGCAATTACCAGCATGGTTTAGTTTTGCACACACAGGTTGTCAGCAGCAGCAACTTCAGTGAAGTCTCTGGATTCATGCCCATCTTGAAAGTCCTTATGACTATCGCTAACAAGTTGAACGTGTAGCACCAAAAATTGAGGACTATGGTGAGGAGTACACTTATATTTCCCCACCCTTTGAAGAAAGGTAATCATCACCTGGCCACTGGGTGCAAATTCCTGTTGTGGTTGTGATTTTTCTTCCACGTATGGACTAAATTATACAATGTATTGTGGACGTTTAAAACTTGATTTACCATTGTTAACATGACCTTGGATTTTTGTTGTGCCATTGACCTAAAAAGACATGGTTTCTCATAAAAAAAAATGTTGATAAGAAAATCAGACATTCTTTTTGCTATTTCTGAAGAAAGCCAAAAGGAAAGTTTTGGGTAATTTTGTGTTTGAAGAAAAACAAAATCTGCTGAGCCCAGACTCAGAGATGGCCTGGTGACTCGAACGGTCACCAAAATCCAAGAGTTCTGTGCAGTTTGTGTATTGCATTTTTTTTGTTTTACATATGTATACAATACATTATACCCTGCCTGCGTGTAAAGGTCCACCAAGGGATACAACCATCGAGCTATGCAAGGCGTGGGGTAAAGAACGCCACTGTGTTTTGGGATGTCAAAGCACTTGTGCTCCCAACAACATGTGTTTGTATTGCCCAAGTGTCCTCAGTTAAGAATGTGTCTTAAATTGCATAATTAAGTATGTCTTTCTTTTTCTTTGCTTGTAAATATTTTTCGTAGAAATGCATACAGCTAGGCCTGTATACACACATATATCAGATGAGTTTCTATATAGCGCTCTCTCTCGTTGAGTGATAGAATGAAATACATTATTTATACGTTGTTGCCCTATATAGTTTTGATGTGTCCCATTCTTATGGTTTGATTGTGATTTGTTTCTTACCATAATGCAGATATAGAATTCCTGTTTGACATTAAAGACATTCTAACGAAATTAAGAGTGTGCTTAAATGTATGTCTAAATGGTTGAATCATTTGGCTTTCACTTTTTTTGCTCCAAAAATGCTGTGTTTAGGTGACGTTTTCATTTTGGCTTTTAAAGGCATTGCAAAGATATATTGTAGGGTTTTTCTTTTGAAGTAAGATGCACGCAATTCTGTGATTCTGAATAAGTTGTCCACTGCTGCTGCTGATACAGCATTCTATGGACCACATCTTCTTCATTCTGTTTGAAATGGAATAAAGCGCAGCATGCTTTTTACCGCTGCCTTCAATGCATCTTTGTTCAAATGAATTGCTCATGTAATAGGAATATACTCAGGTATGTTATGATTTATCCACTATTTAAGGTACTTGCAATTTAATGAAGAATTATAAAAGCACAATTATAGTTATAGAAATGTTTGCTCTGTATAGTCTGCAAAAAACAGAAAACAAACCAACAAGAGGCAAAAGTTTACATTTATCCACCTTGCAGGGGATTTTAATTTGGATTCTTTGAAGTCTTCTGGTAACCATGAGTGCTCCATTGGGCTCACCATTGACACTCAAATACCAGACTCATGGGGAGCATTATCTATGATACATGCATTCTGCACCTTCATATAACTTAGATACACCCCAAGCTATGTAGCTCCAGTCCTCTTAAATTTGTCATATTCAAGTCTTTGAACGGTGCATTCGATAACAATATAATTTTAACATATGCAGCCCTTAAAATGTCTATTGTGTAGTAACCAATTTTCTTTATTGAACTTTGCCATGACAACATCCCTAAGATGAAGTCTTTTGCTTTGTTGGTATAAAATATATATTGCATTTATATAGGTTATATATATTTTTATTTTAAACTTTCTGGTCTTGATTGTAGTGTAAAATATAGTGGCTTTGAGCAGGCTTGATAAAGCGCCTAAGTTAAAAACAATTTTGGGGGGTGAAAGGGATTCAGATCATCCTGGCATTCTAAGAATCTTTGTTGCCTAAAATGTCGATAGAGCGATGGATAGCCATCTGTTAAAGGCCAGGATTTGCAGAAATGGGATTATATTGTTTCTAATTCACAGAAAATGAGACATTTGCAACAAAGATGCCTTGAAATGCTTGCCAAAAAGGAAGGATTACATAATATGGCCACCGTAAGCCGTGAGTAAATAGTCATGGGAAGCTGGAGAGGTTGCAAATTCATAAACTAAACTTTGCATAGATAGAATATAAACACGGGGACTAATGCTTGTGGGAAGGGTTTCTAGAATTTTGGACACAATATTTGGACTTGGTGCTTGGTAGGTAATGCCACAAACAAAACCAGTCCAGCAGGTAGGTTAAAACCATTAACCATCTGTTAAGTTGTGGCCAATATGGTAATGTTACACAATGGGTGGAACAGAAAGTGGAACAAATACTTATATGTTGTTTGAAGAAAGGCAAACCATTGAATGCAGGAAATGTATTTTATAGAAGCTGCTATTTAACTATAAAGTATCTGTATACTAAGTAATTTGTGCATATAAGCTAAAATTAAAGAACAATGGCTTTTTATCCAGAATAAAGCAATTTCTGAATTATTTTTTGGGAAGCAGATATTTATTGTGAAAGCACAATATATAACTGACCCTACAGTTAACGCTAAGCTATGCTGGTCTCCATCTGGAATCCTGTGGTTCTCCATCTTGTTGTCCACAAACCTGGTAGCTACAGATTGCCTCACCCCCTTGATTCATATTTCCAGATATGACTTTTTCCATCACTGCTAGGTACCTAATTTGTGACCACATCCAAATGCATCAAATGGTTTTGAAAAACATGTATTTGTTCTAAATAAACACATTGTATTTTAATAAAACTTGCTTTGTTTAAAAATGCAATATCCTTGTTTCATTTCACTGTTCTGCACGTGAAGCACTTTTATTTCCAGAAAATAACCAATGACAGAAAATTAAATTAAAAAAGTGGTACCGGAGGGACTAAGAGCCTTTAAGGGCAATATTTCTTTATTGGCGCAAACATATTTTGTTCTTTAAATCTAGTGCAGAGTTGTCCATCTTCAGCCCTTCTAAGCACACAATGTACCACTTTAGTATATGCTGAACCATTAAAAATGTATATAGGTTTATGAATGTTTTTAAATGTAGTGTAATGTTTGTAGTGTAATCTCCTCCCACTGCTCTCAAAAACTGTATTCATTAATTCTTAATTTAGTAAGACAGAACAAGCTAAACAACATGAAGCTCAACGCGAAGATTACATCACTTCTGCTTTAATGTTTGCCTATTTTACATTAACACAATGTGATTTATTAAATTGGAAATCAGTCACTTCTGTCCCCAAACATTAGTGTGTGGAAAAGCAGTGCTGGCATTTCACACATGCAGCAGGAAAGGCCTTTCTTTTCACACTGGGCACGCAGAGGTGAAAGGGTGTTAGTTGGCAGATCCACCGCATTGAAAGATTGGGCTCCTAATCCTGTTTTAGATAACCATGTCTGGGGATGCTAGAATGTTTTTGTGTCCATGTGTGTTTGGGAGGGTAGAGGAGATTGTTAGGTAGTATTTGTTTGTAAAGCCACTTGTTTAGTATATAATACTTGCACTAACTTCTTTTGAAGTTCTAAAAGACTCCACAAAAGTCCTTTCCAGAAGAGCCTTTGAAGCCAAGAACCCATAGAAAAGCATAAAGAAAAACAGGGGGGATTAGTGTATTCAACAGCTGTGAATTTCGGTGGGAGGTTGATGAACTCCTAAGTCTTTGTTTAAATAAAGGAAGAAGAAAAGGAACCCTTCTCTGTTGGAGTTAGATACACACAGGGGCCACGATCTTAACTCAAGAAGAAACAAAATCTACAGGGAGCCTTATATTCAATGCCAAAATTTTCCCTTCACAAACTTGGAAACGGTGTAATAGCTTAAAAAAAAAGACGAGATGATTAGATGGTTTAGCATGTCATGTCTGTTAGGTTCCCGATAGTCGACATGTTATATTTAAACACAAACATTTCCTTTCCCTTCTTGGGAACTCTTAGGTGTAAAATGTGATTACAGAGAATAAAAAAGTGACAAGTATCGGTACAGTGGTGACTAGATTCCAGCAACCTTATATAGGTAAATTGTGTAAAATGTGGTTACTTCCCAGAATTTGAGTTTTAAGGACTTTTGTATTAATGAATATCATTAAGTAAAATATTTTTCATTATGTTTACCACTTGTCTAGAAGAGTTTTGGATTTTTAAAATATATATATATAACAAGCAGAATGTATTGTTCTGCTGCAAAACATTTTCGATTAGATTCAAGCCTGTGAATAGGTTGAAAAAAGACAGTCCATCAAGTTCCACAAAACCATATTAGTTGACATGTTCTATGGGCTCCTATGTGTACCGTATTTGCTGGATTATAAGACTAGGTTTTTTCAGAGCGAATGCTCTGAAAAATACCTCTCGTCTTATAATCGGGGTTGTCTTATAATCAGACCTCAAATAGGTCTGACTATGAGACTAAGATCCAGATCCCCCCGCAACACGTCCATCGCGCAGACCTTCCCCGGCTGTCAGAGATCAGAGTTCCCCTCACCGGGGAATTATCTCTGACAGTCAGGGAAGGTCTGCAGACAACCCCAACTGCTGGCTGCAGCGGAAGTTGCCTACGCGAATCGCGTCTACACGCTGCCCCGGCTACACACCGGGAGTCAGAAGCAAGTGAGGTTTTTTTTTTGTTTTTTTTTGTTTGGGGTTTTTTTGGGGGGGGGGTTTAAATGGGGCTAAGGCATTTCTGTAAACAGAGTGCTCTATGAAATGCCTTGTAACCCCTTAATGGCCACTCTGCCTCCTGAAATGCCTTTTAAGCCCCTAAATGCCAGAAGTGGCATATAGGGGTATAAGGCAGAGTGGCACATAGGGGGTCAAAAGGCATATCATGGGGCACAGTGGATTTAGAGTTTTAAAAGGCATATCATGGGGCACTGTGGTATATAGGGGATTTAAGGTATTTATGAGGCAGAGTGGCAAGCCTGGGGGCAGATGTGCATACAACCCAATGACAAAATAAATGTCATATATAAACTTGTAAATCACAGTTTGATCCCAAATTAGTTAAAATCTGTCATCATACAAAGATATTTATACATCATTTTTTAAAACAAAATAATTATTTAACATAGCCTACAAATAACGGTACTATTTTATTTATCAAATTTTACATTCTAAATCAAAATTGATGTTGGTTAGTGTGTCGGCACCTGGAATCCCCTTTTTCCCCAAATATATTCCATTTCCGACAGAAACCCAGCAAAACATCTTTTATGAAGGCAATGATGCCTAAAGAATACCATCTCTGTTAACATTGTGCCAGGAAACTGTTGTGCTTGCTTTTTTTCCTCCAGTGAAGTAGCCGGATTATTCTTCAGAATGGCTTTATGAAGTGGGTAATTTTGACCTATGCCCCTTAAATTCCACCTTTGTCTGCCTCATTGTGAGGCAGTTGGGCTTCTATTTATTCCACCAGGACAAAGCGAAAAAACTGTTCACAAAGTCCGCAGCGTGGTAGAGGTTTGCTAAAGCTGCAGGAAGCATGAAAGTGTTTTGCTTTTGCCGGCAGGTGTCACTATATTGAATAGAAACCTACACGGGGGATTCATGTCACAAGGAAAACTGGTGGAGAAAGAGATGGCATTATTTGTATGAAACCCAATGAGAGCTGCCTGCTAGCCAGGACAGGGAAATAAAAACACTAAAAGAGTGATTGGTTGAAAAAAGAATTTATGAGCCTTGATATGTGATGTTTTCCGCTCCCTGTGCTTTGTGTCGTGTACCGTCTGAATTCTTCCTCTGCTTGCATTGGATGTATTTGAAAAGATGAATGTTTACCTTAACAATGAGAATTCTGAAAAGCAGAAAAAAACATACCCAATGGGCATATAAAAGGGAATGCTGGGCCAATGTTAACTTTTTGTATGCCAGGTGCATGGTACTCAAAACATGTGGCCTGTAGCTACCTCTTTATGTCTAGTCTCTTTATTCTAGTGTAATGCTTTTTAGGCAATATAGAATTCGACAGCGCATAAGAACCTGTTGGTGTATCTCATCTGCCTGGTTTTCCTGCTGTAAAGATGCAAACCTTAACCAGTCTGTGGTCTTGTCTTTTGATTCTGTCTCATGCATGTTTAAATCCCTAACTACAACTTCTGCTGGGAGGCTGTTTCACATACTCTATCTAGCCCCCTTTCAGTAAAGTAAAGTCCAGAGGTTCAGGACCCACTAGTTTTATATTATGACCTCTCGTTCTAACATGTTTCTCCTGTACTATCTATATAGTGCCAACAATTTACACAGTGCTTCTAATACTAAGCAACCAAGACAAACTGGTGCACTAGCTAAAACAGGCCCCTGCTTGCAAGTTTACCTTCAATATGTATTTAAATGTTTCTATCGTGCCCCCCCCCTCTCTCCTCTGAGTTTCCAAGACGAGTGCATTGTGTTTGGTACTCCTTTTGCACAAATTCTCATCTGTCTAGAGTACTTAATTATTTTTGTTAATGTCATCATGAGATAAAGGCTAAACTATTGGCATTTTCCAACTTTATTCATTGAATTTTAAAAACCAAGGAATATTTTACACAATCTAACTTCTATCCAAAGCACTTTATGAGTTAAAGTCCCTATTAATGTCAAGAACTCCAATTGTAGATACGCACTTTCCCTGAGTTAGTGTCCAAATCGCCCTGTGATGAGCTTCGGATGAAAAGATTTCAGGGTTCTGTGATAACCTTGGCAGGGTCACAAATGAAACCAGGTTCTGCTTTCAGATTTGCCTGCAGATTCTTTTAGTGATTAATTCTTAAAGTGTCAGCTCTGCACAGCCCAGCACTTTGAGAATAAAGCTCCTGGATTTTGAGTATATTGTGTAACTGGAAAAAATACATGGGTTCTGATGCTTTTCATTCAGCACTGTCTAGTTACTCTCTTGTAAATCCCCTTTGATGGTTTAAGTGTTTGTCATGAGCAGATTAGATATTTGGCCTTAAAGGAGGTATTTAATCCTCAATCAGAGTTGGAAAACCAACCATGTGTCTAAAAAGATAAGGTGATTTTTCTGCAAAGCCTTTGGTGTCTAGACTACACTTTTGGGCACACTGGCTTCATTATATGTTGATTTAAAACTCACTTCATTTGTTAGAGATGTATATAGCATGTATGAGCTCCAAATTTTTTGTTCTTAGTGTTACAAGCATGCCAAGGAGGAGGAATAGACTGCATTATGATGGTAATCACATGAAGGTAGTTGGTGAGAACAGATCTAAGCATGGGAAAATTTAGTGGGAAAAAAGGTATTTTTACCAGATACATTCATATATTGTAGATATGTGTGTATATATATATATATAGTGTGTGTACAAACGCAGAATAAATAACCAATGCTTGCTTGCTTCTTAGATTTGTTAGCTGTTTTAAATAATAAAACATGCAATCTTCTGCTATAAAGACATTTTTCTCCCCTGGTAACCACAACTCATTTAAAACAATAATTAGGGTGACAACTTGATACTGAGATGTCTATCTGTAGATGCAGTAAATCTGGAGCTTTATGCAAGTTCCCAGATTTTTTCACGCAGTGACATTGTGGACCTTAAAGCATTGATACTCACAGTGTTCAGCAGAACATGAGAGCGGAAATGGCCTACATTCAGGCCCTGCTTTCGGACCTTTGCGACACCTACGAGAATCTTGATAACCGCTCCAGACCCTTCAACCTACAGATGCAAGGAGTTCCTGTATCCTTAGCAATATTCAAGTCGCCTTTTTGCTATCATAGCTTTTACCAGACACTCTAGAAGAGTAACTGTATCTGGAGTAAATCCAGAGAGTGCTGCACCTAAGGCTGGCATACAGAGATTCCCCAAGAGACATTGTCTTGAAATGTCACTGTTACACCAATAAGGAGGCAAATCTGTAAGCCACAGATGTCCCATTTATGATGGACAGTATCACCCCCATCTGGTATGCTGATATTGCCACTTCTTCTGTCTGCAAACAGTGCACCCAGAAACCCTTGATGGATTTCCTGTGGGGGCAGGGATTTCATATTGCTGGGGATTCAACTGCAATCTGATAGTACAACACAACAGATAGCATATAATGATGAGAGAACCCAAGACCCAAAGGCCTTTCTGAGATGCCTGGGTTTGCTGATGCCATGCAATGTGAAGCAGCACCTTAATGGGATGTTATAACTGTGCCAACCTAGGACGAACCCTCCTCAAAATTTGAGGTCTCTCCAGCTTCCAGCCCATGTGGAGGAACATCCTGCTACATCTCTGAATGGGATAACCTAAGCAGGACTGCAATGCTCATCACCTACTGACATTGTTTCTTTCACCTGATGCAAAACAGGCCCCCTTCTTCCATTATTCACCTGGTTCTACCTTTTTTACCGCTTGCTTAGCTTTCCTGATCTTCGGAGTATTTCATTTCCCTTTATAGTGGTTACTTTAGGTCCCTGATATTCTTTTACCTAGACAATTGTTGCATTAAATGTTGCCCCATTGACACACTTCATAAGGTTTTGTGTCCATTTTTTTTTTGAGGCCTGGGCCCCTGGAATGCATTCAGGCTCACGTTCCACACACTGTTCTTTGGATTCATATTGTTTCACATTAGTTGATGGGAGTGTGTTTTAGCCATCTTTCTACCTAGTTACCCCTGTGCTTGTATTCTATAGACATGCACAGTTTTTTAATCCTCTGTATATCAATAGTTCTATTGTATTTGTGCTGAATTGGTCTTTCCCACTAGTGACTACTCTCTCCTCTCTCTGCTCTACCTCTCTGGGTCTTTATCTCTTCTCACTCTCCAGATCCTGGTACCTGAAAGATGGCTGCCTTGTCTGTCTTTTAACTCAAAGCTCCTCCTACTGCAACAAGGTTGAGGATTGTATCACACAATGTGAGGGGACTCCTCTCACCACAAAAAAGACAGCTGAACGAGAGCTGAAATTATCCTTCTCCAGGAAACACACTTTTATAAGTCTATCATTCACAAGTTCTGGGATCGCAGGTACCTCACACATTTTCATTCTCCAGCACCTCATAAACATAATGGGGTTTGCATTTGAATCTATAAACGGTTACAATTTCAAGTACTTAAGTCAATATCTGATCCCAAGGGAAATCTCTTGATTAGACGGCCTAATCCCTAACCAGCCAATAACAAAGATAAATGTCTATGCACCTTGTCCTCGAAGCCCCACATTTTTCAATGAGCTAGCCTTTTCAAAGCATGATCAGGAGGTCTTATTATGGGTGAGGTTTTAATTCGATGATGGATCCATACTTGGACAGAACTCCTTTATAAACCCTTACAACACTTTGTGAAATCCCTTGGATTGTTCGATGCTTGGAGACTCCTACATTCCACATATTAAGATTATTCTTTTATTCCCAACCTCACAATATGTATTAACACTGGACTATCTATTCCTCAACCAACATCTACTTCCCGTATTTGCTAACTTACTCATCCAAAGAGAAACATAGAAAGTGGTGGCAGATAAGAACCATTCAGCCCTTCCAGTCTGCCCAACCTCTGAATGTATTCCTTAGTCTCTGGCCACTTCTGCTAGAAGGCTATTCCATGCATCCACTTGCCTTTCAGCAAAGTAATATTTTCTGATGTTACTTTTAAAAAAATATTCCACTCAAGGTTAAGTCTCTTGTTGCAATAGCATTTGTTCTTTAAAATAAACTTCTTTTATCATGTTGACTCCCTCTCAGTATCATTTTTCCTGATGGGCAAGCAAGCATTCTATATTCACACCACAGCTATGGTAGATATAGGCACATTTCAATACTGGGAGGCAACCGATAAGGATGTCCCCTTTCGCCACTCTTGTTTGCCCTCGCTATTAAGCCCATGGCATAAGCTATCTATTTACGTCCTGATATCAGTGGACTGGAGGTGGAGGAACATTGTTACAAGCTTAGCTTGTTTGTGGATGACGTTCTGTTGTCCCTGACATCCCCTTTAACTTTGCTGCCTAATGTATACCACCTACTATCAAGATTCTGGAAATTTTCAGGAGGAGATTCGCTAAACATGTTCTCTACAAACGGAAAACAGCAGGTGGGTTATCCACTCCTCTCTATCTACTATACCGCAGCTAAACTGGCAATGCATATATCTATCTCCTCCACCCGTTCCACTATTAGATGGGTTCAATTGGGATCAGATCTATGAAATAGGTAATGTGGCACACAAGTCTAAACAAATCAGAACTCAAGAACAATCCTACCCTCTCACATTCTCTTAGCTTATGGTATCAACTCAGATACAAGCTACAGCTCTGTACAAGGGGGACCCGTCCGGAATTCAAGTTTTCCAACAGGTTACCATGTGGTGGGTTACAAATGGACTGGCAAATATAAGAGATATACTTCATAAGGACCGGCCTTACTCTTTTCACCAACTACTGACTTGCTATGATGTACGTATGACAGAATTCTACCTACATTCTTTTCTCAAACAGTACCCAACAAGCACAACAATGATTTATGAAAGGACTTGCCAGTCCTATCACAAGTCTAGGGGGACTATTTCTCAGCTATATATCCTATCATATCCTAGGTGTTAAATTTCCTGCCTCACCTACATTTGAACAGTGGGGAGCAGATCTGGACCAAACATGAGCCTTCAGAATGGGCTGAAATATGACAAGTACTCAGGATGTTAAAAAATACTATCCATATAAACAAACTATTTTTCTATGCATCTTGAACTAGTTCCCAGGATCTAGAGGCACCTTTACCCTTATCTTTTCCCACCTCTTCTTTCTTTTTTCTTACTAACCTGACTTATATTGTTCACAGTAAGTTCATTAGAGCATATTACCCATATCGACCGATGTACGCTCATGTGTCATTACTTTGTATAATTGTTTATGAGTAAACATCTTTAAGTTGCGACAACATTATACACAATATATGATTCGTGTCACTGATAGCTGCTCGTACTATGTTATTTTATGTAACCGTTTATAGGCAATCTGGTCGGTTGTAATATGTCTTTACACAATATATGCTCTAATAAAATGGTTTTAAATAGAATGCACAAAATGAAGTGTAACAAGCACTAGGATCTGAATTTATTGCAATTGCTACACAATGAAAAACAGAAAATACAAAACAAATTGAAACATTTTAGTTAATGCTGTAAATCAGTCACAGTGTATATTTATATCTCAAACCATCCAGGTGAAAGGCATGTACTGTTAGACAAAATCAGACTTATGAACTAAAAATATCATGTTAAATGCCAGCTGGAAAAAATTAAACCTAGAAAACTGTACATAACAAAAGTAGAAATTGCGCTACACATTTCAGTACCTGTGCAATAAATTAAACTTAAAAGTGCTTAACTTTCTATGTACAAGTTAAATAGTTAAAAACATGACATTGGTTAGCAAATTAAAATTATTATGCTACCATAGTAAAACCCACATTCTAATATGTAGTTTTACCTTAAATTAGAATTTGTCTGTGTTCCCTGCCTATAGCCAGAATAATTTGAACAGCTATAAAGTTGGTATGTTTGACAATTGTAATATAGAAAACACTGCTACATTTTATTAGTCCAGTAGACTGGAGCGCTACACTTAAAAGGCACTGTTCCAATTACAATGCTATAATTAAAACTTTCAGAACGAAATGCAACATTAGAAGCCTCTTCCCTGGTGCTGTTGAATGCAATTATTGATATTTCTTTCAGAAAAAAAAACTTAATTTTCATATAAAATAAAGACAGGCCCTGATATCCTATTGCCACTGAAATGGACAAAGCCTATTTTGTGTTGTTGTATGTGAAAATATTAAAATTGAAAGATAACATGCTACAGAGATTCATTAATGGCTTGTGCAAGTGGAACAGCACATTTTTAAGAAAATACATTTTAACAAGGGAGAAAAAGTATTTCTGTGTTTTTGCTGTTTAGTTACCATTTGGAAAATAAGTTAGACTGTGTTTCCCAGGATAATGAACAAATGCAATGAATGTTGCTGCACCGAGTCAAACCTCCTGGGGCCATTTCCTATGCTATACTTTTATGATTTTTCAAATTTATGATTTCCAATTAATATTATCATTATAAAGTAATATGAGTTCTACGATGCTTACTATAACAGATACTTATTTTCTTTAAAAACGCTGACCCACAACAGCTAGAGTGGTTAACTGTAGTTATGTTTCAGAAAAAGGTGTAGACTAGATAGAACACATTTCATCCTACATACTGCATTTGAGTTCTCAATGTTTGCTAACATTTTTAAGCTGCTTCAGGTCGGACTGATGGTTTGCGAACAATTTTGGACAGGAGACAGGAACAGGGATGCAGGAGCAAATCCAGTGAAAGAGAGGCTGCTTGCACAGTTTGTGAGCACCCAGAGAGAAAGCTGCCAGTGAGGTAAGGGGGATGCGAGAGGAAGGGAGTGATAATGCATGTATAAATGTGTGTGTTAGTCTGGGTGTGTATGTGTAAGTGTTTGTGTGTGTTTCCACGCTAGTAGGGATATGTATGATTAAGTGTGTGTTAACATGGATGTGTGTTAACATGGATGTGAGAGGAAGTGTGTGTTAGCATGAGTGTGTAAGTGTGTCTCAGTGTATGTATAAGCTTGTGTATGTGTGTTAGCGTGAGTGTATATGCTTGTGTAAATGTGTGCATATGTGTGCCAGTGCATATGTTGGGGGCAAGGGACCGATGGGGGCTGTATTTGCCCCCACCGGGCCAGAAGTTGCAAGCCCTTTGAGCTGTGGAGGACCGAATAGTGAATACACCTCTGGTTATACAGTAAATATGTTTTGGAGCAATGAAAGCCCTTTAGTCACTAGTGGTGATTCTCATTCTTTAGTCGCTGGTGGAATCCTTGACTAGACTAAGTACATTTCTATTTTAGTAAAAGTTATGTATTAATAATAGGAGAGGAACAGTTGTGAGCATAAAAATCACCATTATGAAATAAATAGTTTTAGCTATATAGCCCGTGTTGGTAATATTTAATGTACTGTATCTAACTAGAAATAGGGGGTGTAGTCATTAAACATTTGAAACCCCCCACAACACGATATATTCTCACTGACATTGCACACCGGAAAGTAATGTCATTGCAGTCCACATAGCACAGTATGTCCAGCATGTGGCCTGCAGCTTCCTCACTGACGCTGTACCCAGGAGGTGATGTCATTTCTATGCTTGCAGCTCAGTGAGTAGCCTCCCTCACTGTGCTGCACACACTGAACTTACGTTGCTTCCCAGTACGCTGTCTCATTGAGGGAGAATAACGGACTGGCTATGAAGGTCATTCGGGAGATAAGCAGTGGATATGGTAATTACCTCATGTGAGGAGGGGCCCTTTTGTCTATTTGCTTCAGTGATCCAAGTGCCTTAGGAAATCTCTTAACATTAACTTCTTGAAGAAGATGTTCACTGGGTTAGCAAGCTGAATGTCCAACTGTTCTGCAAACCCAATATCTGTACCAATTTTAGTAATTTTACAAATATAGTTTATTTTATTGTAAGGCAATGGCCAAGGAAATTTGAACAGACCGTGTGACTGAAGGACTTACATTTTGTAATATGTCTCTATTTCGATATTCGCTAGTTATCTGTTAATTACATCACTACTTCTCTCCTAGGGGTATGTTTGTGCACAGACATGACAGTGTGGCATAATGACATGTACACTTTACATTATCATTTCTTCCTGTACAGTTTTTTTTCTTCTTGTAGCCAATGTATGAATACAATTTGAAGGTCCAGTTATAAAAAAAAATGCACTATATTATGGGTTGTCATAGGATTATAAAAGCACAGTTCACATGTTCTTTAGCTTTATTTCTTTCTTGCGTATTATACCGCCTCCGCTCCTCTCCCGTTTTTCCTTTTTGACACAAAAATACTTAGTCACACTTTTTCTGCACTGTTCGCATTTCACTGCACAGCACCAGTGGAATTTACAGTTGCAGCTGGATACCATGTCTGCTCTTCTCTCCTCCACCACCAACCCACAGTCTCCGCAAAGGCGCTTACAGCTTCTCTTTTCCCACTTACTGAGCATCTTACCTCTCTTGAGACATTCTCTGCCCTCTGTACCCAAAATGCCTAGTGTTTTGTTTTCCAGACAGTAATCAGGAGACTCTTCCAGGTGAACCAGCTCTTTTTTGGAAATCGAACTGAATGTTTCAGCTATGGCCCCTCTGCTAGCTGCACTGTTACCAGCTCCTTGTAGAAGATCAACCTTTAGAGCTTTGTGGTATTTTTCTTTTAAGTAATAGCCCACCTCTCTAAACTCTGGTAGCTGGAGCCAGCAGGTTTGTGTGGTGCAACTTCCTGAGACACCGTGGCATTTGCATGTCCGTTTCATGGTACTTTTCACAGCCTGAAAGAAGAGGTAAGTGTCAAAAACACCATCTGTTTCAGCAACATTTAACAAAATCATTGACTCTATATAATATTAAAATTGAATCCTTACAAAAGCAAATTCCATCATGTTGACATAGGGCTGTTTAATACCTTCTTCATGTACCTTTAATTTTTATTTTCCATGTGTCTTTTTACTATTATCATGTTCACATATAGTATCATCAGCTGAACTGTATTATGATGAATCCATATTAAAGTAATTTAGGCTTCAATACAAATTCTGCACAGCATTTATTAAAGAAAGCAATCCCTTCTGTCACAAAATTCCTCATCAAACAAAGTAAGGAATGGTTTGACAAGTTTAGTGGCCTACACAGAGACCTGATCTTAACCTTCTTAACCACCTTTGGGATGAATTGAAATGGCAATTGTGAGCCATGCTTCCCGTCCAACATTATTGCCTAATGCTCATTTGGCTTAATTACAAATGCTCCTTTGGCTTAATAGGCACAAATTCACACAGACACACTCCAATATATTGTGGAAAGACTTCTTGGAAGAGTGGAAGCTGTTTTAGCCACAAAAAGGGGGGGCAACTGTATATTATTACCCAAGGTTTTGTAATGGGATATCCAACAAGCTCATGTAGGTGTGATGTTAAGGTGTCTACATGCTTTTGGTGTATATACATTATATGTATTGAGACACCTGACCATTACACCAATGGTGTACATTCTTAATACATCAAGTTCTTCCACACCAAACTCATCCACCATGTCTTTATGGACCTGGGCACAGTCATTCTGGAATGGAAAAGGGCCATCCCCAAACCCATCCAACACTTGATGCATAAGTCCCTACGGAACTAAACAATAATGGCTGAGGGTCTTCCAACCATACAGATCTCAGTAGAAGCGTCACAGAGAAATGCATCGCAGTTTTAATGCCTGCAGTATACTGTACTTAGTGACTTTTAAATCGCAGGCCTTTTATGAGTTGCTTAATGTGTTGCAGCCAAAGTTTAATATCTAGCCACAAATACCTCTGCAGTGCATGGCTTAAAGATAGTCATGGAATACACAAAGACTATTTAGTTGCCCCTGTGGCCTTGTTCAATAGGGTCTGCAAAACGAGTAGTGTCTTCCAGATGAAATAGCTGTTCTTCTGGTGGCTTTTGGCAACTGTGAAGTCTATCCACAATCCTCAACTTCATGTTCAAATGTAAAGAACCTCTTCATTCTTCTGGACCAGGTCAATTTCTTTTCCAATGCCTTTTACTGTTGCAGTATAACACCACATGGGTCAGCATTTCCGCATATATTCATTGTGATTTAATGTCTTCTTTTCTTTCTCCTCTCCTTGGTCCAAAGCTGGGACGAAATTTTGGAAAATAGTAAATTTACCCATGAACTTTCCCTTCTTACCTGGGACAGTCAGAGAGGGTGCTGGACAGAACTTACAGGACAGAAAATGCCGGAGAAGTAACACAGGTAGGCTACAATAAAGGTGGCCAAAAGCTTAAAGAACATCCAGGACATAATATGGGAAAAATCATAGGGCTTAGGATATTTGGTTGCATGCTTGGTCTTAACCTATGCCTTTTGTGAATTATCACCAGTGCCAAGTAGCTCAGGATTATCTTGCCAAAGAAGACTTTCCTGGTCCCCAGGAGGGTGCCACCCGATGTGCAAGAATTGCAGATCACCTTTCCATGCCAACTATCTGAGGACAAGAATACCTTTTCGTTCCAACCACCAAGCTGAATTCTAGCACTGGGATATCAATCCAGGCCCACTCCCAAGCTGATTTCCAGTACCAAATTACTGTCAGCATCACACACCTATATTCCAGAACCTGTTCCACAAAATTTTTACCCAGTGAGTCACCTAACGAAACACCAGGCAATTAGGTGATATAGTAGACCAGTCTCTGAGTTAAAAAAATGTCAAAAGAGCAGATAATAGTAGTAGCGCTGAATCTAATAAATAAGATGTCAAAGGCAAGCCAAATGCGGTACACGTAGGAGCTAGTCATGAAAGCTAAATCTGAACACGGAGAGGGTAGTCGTACTAGCCGAGGTCAAAATACGTAGAGGAAATCTGAGAGCAGCACTGAGAGATGTGCAGTTCAGGTAGTGAATGTTGGAGGGTTTATGAACGAGTATGTGTGATTGAGGAATGAATGAGTATCTATGAATGAGTAAATTAATGCTTGTGAATGAGTAAATGAATGAATGTGTGTGGAAGCATGGAGGCAGTTTGAGGCTAGGATGCCACAGGGAGGCTCTTTGGGGAAAGATATCACAGGGAGGCTTTTTGGGGGCAAATATTCCAATCTGGGTCCTGTGGATGCAATTTGGATGCCAGGACTGACATGATATTAAAGGGGGAAACAATATGCAATGGTGTGGGGGCATTTATTCACATGGGGGTACTGGTTGGGGGTATCACATAAATCAATACTAAAGGGGGGTGGTAGGATAAATATACAATGTGGGACTGGCTGGGGCAATACACAAGGGTGTGGGGGCATTAGGGTGACCACATCAGCCATGTTTTCCCGGGCACACATAATTTTTATATATTGTTGACCAGCCCTGCAGTTTATCTGACTGGGGCCATTACATAAATCAATACCAAAGGGGGTGGCAGGCTGGAGGCATAAACACACATAGGATTGGCTAAGGGGATACACAAGGGGCAAAAACACAAAAGGGGGGTCAACAACAAAGCAGTGTGGAAAATACTTTTTTATTGTTGTAGCAGAGCCTGTACTGGTGTGTGTGTGTTTGGGCAGAGCCCGTCGAGATGTGGATGTTGTAGTGTGGATGTTTTGGTGTTGATGTGCCAGAGCCTGCCCTGGTGTGTGTGTGGGTGTCAGTGTGGCAAAGCCTTTCCTGGTGTGTGTGTTTGCTCATCTGTTTCCTGGCACTCTACTTATAAACTGAACTATTTCATTTTTTGCTTATCTAGAACTAAAACACCTTCCTGAATTTAGTCACTTCAGAGAACAAAACAGAGGAAAAGTAAAGGTATTGTGTTATTTACTCTATTTCAATCTGCGTATATTGTTAAAAAAGGATTTGTCCCACTCAATTACAGCTTCGGATGTCCTTATAATGATTTTGTTTTTTAAAAATGTGCTGATGTTCTCCCAATCCTTTTATATAAGATTCTATCCTATATTATCTGCCAAGCACTGAAGTCATCTTTTTCCAGTACACATGGATACCGAGGAGTTAAGATTCTGACTACTTTATTTATTTCCATAAAGGCACACCAAAATCCTCAGCAACGGGCTCATGATGCTCTTAATCCAGGCCTACATGTGTCCTATCGATTGCACCCCATTCAAGCATTGAATTATGTATGAACCACTGCATGATACAGAAGGATATTCTCAAATGGTCATAGACGTAAGAAGATTAGACAGAACACCAATCTTTATAAACTTATCAATAGATGTGTTCCGTGTACCTTCCGTCCTGCTTCATTATTATGGAGATTCATGGCAGCTCTGGCATCTTGTCCAGTCTCAAGAGCATCCACAAACTGCTTGGAAATGGCTTCTCCAAAACCGACATTGTCGCTGCATCCACCCCATAACCATCCTTGACCACCTATAAATGTCAACAACGAAGGCAGAGAAAATATTAACCCCTTTGTGACAATGGCTGATTTTATTTGTTGTACTCTTTGTGGCTGTTTTAACCATTCTGTGGTGCTCGTGTTTAGCTGTATTTTTCTTCTTTCCCATTTATTGGACAAATACAAGATATATATTGTTTTTTTGTTTTCTTCTAAGACAAGAAGGGCTTTCTTTAGATGTTGTTATTTTTATTGTTTCATGTAATTTATTACAAAAAAGTATAAAATATGGTGAAAAATTTAGAAAAAAGGACTTTTCCTGACTTTTACTTGAAAAATATTTTACTTATCTATAAAAAGCTAATGAAAAAACCTGCTAAATAGATTCTACTATTTGAAATAATTTTTTAATTTTTTTTTTTTTGCTTTTTTCTGCACCTTATAGGGAAGTAGCGTTTCGCTATTTCAAAACCATTTTTTTTCCAGATCTGGTTATTCTGCCTCCATGTGCTGTTTGGAACATCTTTAAAGCCATCCAATGCAGTTTACCTCCATTAAACCATATATTTTTAGGCAGAAAATTTCATTGACCATGCCTGGCTATTTGGGGGCTAAAGGGCCACATTTGGGGCATGCATATTTTTTCATTGTTGAACTTGGGACATTTGGTGATCCTGTACCCATGCCCTATTTGGGATATCTTTGAGCCTGGCCAATTCAATGTACCCAATAAAAAAATACACATATATACAGTATCTCACAAAAGTGAGTACACCCTTCACATGTTTGCAAATATTTTATTATATCTTTTCATGTGACAACACTGAAGACAATCTGCTACAATATAAAGGGGTGGTGATGATGGATGTAGCAGCAAAATGAAGGTACCAAAGAGGTGTTCTGCGTTGCAAGACAAAAAGGAACAATGGAAGATAATTTAAGTCTGAAAAGGGATTTAGCTGAGTAAAAGGAGGATAGCGTCAATATATAGTACAAAATTGACAAGGCAGATTAAAACATCCTTCTGCTATGCTCAGCAGTTTGGGAGCATTGTTGATGATGTCTAGTTAGTATTATGTAACGGCTCGAATTTCCAGCATCATAAAAAGCATGTTATGGTTGGATTTACTATCTCAAAAGATGATGTAAGGGTGGTGTTGTAGAGTGAGGTAACTAGGTTTAGTCAAGAGTGGGTCAAGATGGGAGAGTCAAGAGGTAGTATTTTAACAATATATTGCTAGAGATCAAGAAAGTGAAGGCTTATAGTTGAGCGTGGTTGTTCAGAGGTTTTGGAAGAGTAGCAGAGCAGTATAACACGTGGTGATCATAGAGGATAAAAGAATGCTTTATTAAACATATGCTTGAATTAAAAAATAAGCCCCAAGCTATGACTGTTCTTGTCAGTAAAGGAGTACAGTCGTGGCCAAAAGTTTTGAGAATGACACAAGTATTGGTCTACAAAAAATGTTGGCTGCTTCAGTGTTCTTAGATATTTTTGTCAGATGTTACCATGGTTTACTGAAGCACAAGCATTTCATATGTGTCAAAGGCTTGTATTGACAATAACATTCAGTTTATGCAAAGAGTCAATATTTGCAGAGTTGACCCTTCTTTTTCAAGACCTCTGTATTCCACCCTGGCATGCTGTCAAATAACTTCTGGGCCATATCCTGATTAAGGTCTGGGGAGTTTGCTGGCCATGGACCCAAAATGTTGATGTTTTGTTCCCTGAGCCACTTAGTTATCACTTTTTCTTTATGGCAAGGTGCTCCATCATGCTGGAAAAAGCATGCTTTCATCACCAAACTTATTCATTGCTGTGTTCTAAGGCACACATGAATGGTCACTTTGTCTTCTCACGATAAGGTTTTTTTCCGGATGACCCAAACAATCGGAAAGGGAGTTCATTAGAGAAAATTACTTTACCCCAGTCCTCAGAAGTCCAATCCCTGTACCTTTTGCAAAATATCAGTCTGTCCCTGATGTTTTTCCTGGGGAGAAGTGGCTTCTTTGCTGACCTTCTTGACACCAGGCTATCCTGTGCCTCACTGTGAATGCTGATGCACTCACACCTGCCTGCTGTCATTCCTGAGAAAGCTCTGCACTGGTGGCGCCCCAATTCCACAGCTGAATCAACTTTAAGAGACGTCCTGGGGCTTGCTGTACTTTGCGCCCTGACGAATCCTTCACAACAATTGAACCGCTTTCCTTGAATTATTTGATGATCCGATAAGTGATTGATTTAGGTGCACTCTTACTAACAGCAATATCCTTGCCTAGGGAGCCCTTTTTGTGCAAAGCAATGATGACAGCAAGTGTTTCCCGCCTTTTAAAGCTTTCAGTGTATTAAATCAATCAGCATAATAGAGTGCTCTCCATCCTTGTCTACCTCAATACTCTCACCTGTTATTAACATGATGTCAGCTGGTCCTTTTGGGGCAGGGCTGAAACGGCAAAGAGGGACTTTGCAATTCATCTAATCACTCTTCACAACATTCTGGAGTATATGCAAATTACCATAAACTGAGGCAGCAGACTTTGTGAAAATTAATATTTGTGTCATTTTCAAAACGTTTGGCCCCAACTGTAGACTGTGACACCAAAGGAGTATATTTTAGGCTCTAAGGATGAGAGGCACTATTAAAAAGCAACCCTGAAAAGGGATGAAAAAAGTGACCTGGGGATTGTAGAAAGGAGGGAATGAAGAGTTCTTAGCATATTACTATTGAGGTTTTTAGAAAGTGTAGTAGCAGAGGAATGTGAAAGAGGTAGAGATGAAGGCAAAGAATTAAGGGTGATATCCACAGCTCCTCAAAGAAAAAAAAAGAATATGAAAGAAAATTCAAGTAATTTGTAAGGGACAATAATTTGATCATTTGTGAGAGGATATTGAGGACAGGAGTAGGAGAAAAGGGTAGAGGAAATTAGAAGGAATTCATACACATGTGCACATGTAAGAAACAGTACAAACTGTTATTGTAGCAGTTGGCCCAGGATTGGTGTGATATTGATTCCAACTTATACAAAAAAAGGCAAAAATATTAATTCTCAATGGTTATTATTTACTGACTATAGCACAAAATGGGATTTAAATTGCTTCTCACGGAAGATAATGTCCACATTATCCAAGATATAGCACTACACCTACAAATCATTTTTCTTACCAGGTTGCCCATTTCTGGTATCATCACAGCCACAGTTATCAAAATCTCCAAGGCTGCAGTTCCTTGTCAGTGTATACATGACTCCTGCTGAGCTGATGGCATGCACAAAAGCAGCTTCACGATTTGCTAGTAACATAAAAAGGAAATGCACCAGTAAAACAATTGTAGAAAAAAGTTTTAATTTTAGTTTTCTGACATTTTATGTTCTGCAGTGCATTTATAGGATATGAATAAGCCATGCCTTTCTCCACATGAGACATCATGCAAGCCATCTGAGGAAGGACCAAGAAATTGTTAATAAATCTGTATTGTATTTGTAAAGCGTCAAGTACACCTGTTGGTACTACAGTATATAAAAAAATCAACATTAGCATTGCATGGATTGTAACCTATAAACAAAATGACAAATCTTTAAAAAAGATTACAATATATTTAGTCCTTGAAACTATTATTTGCAGATTATAAATTTGTTTCTTCCTTTTTAAAGTTAACCATCATTTTAGGTCATTAAGCATTTTCAAGATGAAAGAAACAATACCCTATTGGTTAAGAATACATGTTTTAGGATTTTTTCAAATATATTAAATCCCAAGCCTCACAAAGGAATTTGCTTTCAGCATGTTCATGTAATCAACTTTGCCACATACACCATCTTCTTTATTGTTTTTTTTTGGAGGGGGCCATCAAGGATTAGTATCAGTTATTTAATATGCAAACAAAAATCATCATGGCCATAGATGGCCATAAAAATTTCAACAGAAGAGATCTAAGACACTGAATGTAAATATCCAAAAGGACAGTGCACAAATGCATACAACAGCACCATTTTGCCAGTTGTGTGATGTTTGGTGTTTGGTATTTGTCTCCTAGATGGGGTAAATCCAAGAGGTTGATTTGTCGCCATAAAATGAAATTTATACAAGATACAGTCTTGCAGTCTTGCAGCAACTAAAAATAATTTGCAATCAGAATCCTCTTCTCTAAAAGTCAAGTGACAATTGTATAAAGAACACTCACAGTTGGTAAAGTTTTGTCTACTGATAAATCAGAAAAAAAGTTGATCATTTCTAAAGGTTTCCTTTTGTTGATGTAAATAACTATATTCAGTGCATTCTCTTAATTGTGTCTAGAAAAGCAAAATAAAGTTGTCAGCTATAAGTGTAACTGGGTGCATCATAAAATGCTATTGCACATAAGCTGCCAATTAGGTGTGATTCAGAAAAAAATATTTAAAGGAATTTTGGGGGCTAATGTCAATTTAAAAATGAAAAACCATGCGAGAGCCCTGAGTGTTGTTTTCTAACATATGTTTAACATGTAAAATAGTTTTTTTTGTAAATATTATATATGACAAATCTAAAAAACAAATCAATGGTGTAGGACCCAAAATGAAAGCCCATGAAAAAGAAAAATGGTTCTAAAAATGTAAATCATATGGAAAGAGGTCTGAAACCATAGGATGTATGGTGAAGATGGGCCTATGAAAGAAATAAAACTCTGACCTGGTGAAATGAATCCTGTGGGAAGTGAGGTTCCAGACTGCAAAGGGTGATTTGGTGAAAATGGGTTCTGGAGATGAGATAAGGAGGTCCGGTTGAATTGGGATTCCAGTCTAGAGAAGAGGATCCTGTTGAAATTTATACCCCAGACTGGAGAAGTAGGCACGGTTTCATAGAGACTGCTGCCTGCAGTAGAAGATCCTGTGGATTGTGGGTTCAAGTCTGGAAAAGAGGATACTCAGGAAATTGAGGTTCTAACCTCAGCCAAGAAGGGGAACAAGTTATGTGGAATATATATAAGAAAATTTACTTGGATTTGGATAATGTGAGCAGCGCCAAGAAGTTAAGAATCCATCAGGAACAAGGAAAAAAAATCTGGAATATCCCATGTAAGAATAAAAATTCACAAAATGTGATTGAGTGGAAAACAAACCACCACCACAAATAAAAGAATAAAAATTCTTACCGCAAAGGCTGGTATATATTTCACAAAGAAGAATGATACAGACAGTTGTGCCCATGTGGAAGTTTTTTTTAAATGTGAAGTAATAAGGTCATCAAGGTGTTTTACAAACTTTCGATTTCCTTTCTGAAAAATTACCAGGCTGGTTGTGACTTTTAGTGGCCAAAAAGACTAATACAACTACTCATATGTACTGTCCAATCGAAAAAACATAACATGGATGGTGCAACTTTTAAATAAGAAAGAACACTAGCTAGCCTTTGTCTACTAGTTAGACTTTGTACTATTATATGGGTAAACTTTTCTTACCACTGCGTAGACCACTGTGACTTGAGAGCTGCAGTGTCCTTTCAGGGCAATTCCAACGATCCCAGGCAAACTGATATTTACACTCCTCAATTCCACTCTGTGCTCCAGCTGCCACACTGCTTGAGTATATGAGATAAGCCTACAATAAGAAATCTTAGAGTCACACAGAGCACATTTCTGTACACCATACACTATTTTTTCAGTATGCCTTCATAAAAATGAAAAGCTCCCAATTTGTTTTATTCTCAACTGCCCTTAACTGACCAATACCTTTCTTTTTGTAAATACCTTGATACAATAATTTCATTGTAACAATCTGAAAACAACATATCATACAAGTACTTAAAACATGCCAACAGGGCCAGATTAACGTAGAGGCTGATGGAGCTGTTTTTCCGACCCCCTACCTGAAAATAGGCCCAGTCAGGGACAGAGATTCCAGTCTGGGGGGCAGTGGCACACTGAAGTGACTGATCTGGCTGTACGACCACCAGGGCAAAAGCTTGCAGCAACCGCGATCGGAGGGGTTGGAATTGCAACCTAGCCAGCCACTCTAGGAAGCCTGGGCGACCCACGCAATTGCTTCTGCAGGGGCCCTGCTGCTTATCTTTGCATTGCTCGCTCACTGTGCGAGAAACATCTCTTGTACCACCAAGGGGAAGCAGAAACTCAATTTAATAATTTAATCGTCACATTACATGACCCTGATGCATTCCTGCTTCTCCTGGGCGGTAAAAGAGAAGTTGTTTGCACAGAGTGCCAGCAACCCAGACGTAAGCAGCAGCCTCTGCAGAGGTCTGAGAGCAGCACCAAGAGATGTGAAGTTCAGGTAGGGGATGGGGGAGGGTTTATGAACAAGTATCTGTGAATGAGGGAATTAATATTTGTGGATGAGTATCTGTGAATGAGTGAGTGAATGAGTAAATGAGAGAATGAATATATTTAACTGAGTGAATAAATACGTTTCTATGAATTAGCGAATGAATGATTATCTGTGAATCAGTATTTAATTGAGTGAATGAATGCTTGTGAATAAGTGAATGAATATGTGTGATAGCATGTCCATGCTATCACACATATTCATTCACTCATTCATAAGCAAGTGGGGGGAAGCATGGCACAGGGAGGCTGTTTTGTGGCTAGAATGCCACAGGCAGGCTGCTTGGGGCAAAGATGCCACAGGGAGGCTTTTTGGGGCAAAGATGGCAATCCTATGCTTCCAAGGCTGACATGATACTAAAGGGGAGGGCAATATGCAAGGGTGTGGAGGCATTAATTCACAAGGGGATGGGTGCTGGTTGGGGGCATCACATAAATCAATACTAAAGGGGGGCTGGGTGGTCATTAGGGTGATCACATAAGCCATGTTTTCCAGGACACACATAAGTTTTACATATTGCTGACCTTTATTGTTGTAGCAGAGCCTGTCCTGGTGTGTGTGTGTGTTTGGGTATCAGTGTAGCTTAGCCTGTCCTGGCGAGTGTGTGTGTGTGGGGGGGGTGTCGGTGTGGCAGAGCCTGTCCTGGTGTGTGTGTTTGCTCAGCTGTTTCCTGGCACTCTATTTACTGTAGGAAAAAACTCAACTATTTAATTTTTACTTACGTAGAGCTTCAGAGAACAGAACATTATAGGCCCAGAAATCAGTGAAAGGAAAAGTAAAGGTATTGTGTTATTTACTCTATTTTAATCTGCGTATATTGTTAAAGATGATTAGGCACACTAATTTGTGGCTTTAGGCGTTTCTTACAATTACTTTTACATAAGATTCTTCGGTTTGGCAGTCTGATGGGCAAGTCTGGGCTTGACAGGAGAAAGTTACCTGCCTGACTGTGTTGTGGCAACTGTAAAGTTTGATGGAGGAGAGATAATCATGTGGGGCTGTTTTTCAGGCGTTGAGCTAGGCCCCTTACTTCCAGTGAAGGGAAAGTTTAATGTTTTAGCATACCAAGACATTTTGGACAATGCTATGTTTCCAACTTTGTGGGAACAGTTTTAGGGAAGGCCCTTTCTATTCTAGCATGACTGTGCCCCTGTGCACAAAGCAAGGTCCATAAAGACATGGCTGGATCAGTTTGGTGTGGATGAACTTGACTGGCCTGCACAGAGCCCTGACCTTAACTTAAGGGGAGACCAACATACTTCCACCAGACACAACTCACAAAGCCTTCCCAGATACATTCCCAAGTAGAGACACAAATTTGCAATATACCAGATATTACGGATATCTGTTGGCTCCCAAAACAATCCCGCCCATCATGCACTACATGCCCACCACTCTCACTCTCTGTATCTCTATGGGATTGCCTCTTACTTAAACATGACTGAACAATCCCACGCTCCATTTTTATTTCTGTCTACCGCAACCCAGAATTTCAAGCATCACAGAAAGCAATATAAGATCACATCTGTTTGCTGAAATGACATCTCACAAATGTACAGAATATCTCAACCTGGATTGTGTAGCACCATTTCTAGAGTGAACAGGTACTAACATCAAACAATATTTTATGTCAATGACCCCAAAACAACCAGGGATTCCTGTTACATTATACCATTGATGTATACCATTGTGCATTGTGTTGGGAGAACATTGTATTATCTCAATATAAACTGACTTTAATATTGGCATTTTCCAGTTCTGTACCTAATTGCCATCAATGATATTGCAGCTAAGTTTACCCTCAATACAGTTCATAAACACTCAAAACAATTACTATTTATAAATTGTAAATTGAATAGGTAATGTATTATATGGTACATTTTAAATAACTATATTGCCATCAATTTGTTTAACATGTGTTGTTATTACTATTATAAACATATTTAGAAAAAATAGAGTAATTTGTGATCTGCAATAATACTAATTCCTCAAAATCCATATATTAAATCTCATCTCTCAGAGCTTTCCATAAAACCATCAAAACATTAAGATCAAAGAAATGTATCTTACCTTCGGGCCAGTCATCAGAAAATTGTTCACTGACCTGCAAGAGACAGACCAAACCATTAAAGGGAAGAATTAAATAACTCACCATACGTGACATGTCCGGAATTCCTTGATCATAATTGTATATTGTAAGAAATCTACATAAATCATTATAATAGGTTGGTTTCTGGGAATGCTTAATACCAAAATGTGAGTTAAAGGAGCATGAAGAATGTACACTCTCACTGGACAACACGTGCATGACAAATGCTACTTAATACTGAATGTACCAACAGCTGCTATTCCATCTAAAACAGAGGACAACAAGCAGAAATGTTGCTCACATTTTTGCATTTGGGCTTATTGTGTTTTGGGTGGGGGGATTTTTCCTCCAATCCTATTGTATATGTCAATGTATCATTGTGAGGTAAATCCCGTTCTACAAGTGATTTCTTGTGATTAAAGATGTTAGAATGGGCGTAAATACAGATTATGGTGCTACGACCACATTTTATTGTAATTCTGTTTTAGCTGGTCTTCATCTTAACCGTCTCACCCCTCTAAAATCCACCATGAATGCTGCTGCAAGGCTTATCTTCCTCTCCCCTCGCTTTACTAACGTCTCTCCCTTCTGTCAGTCTCTTCACTTGCTGCCTGTGCGCTTCAGGATTAATTTCAAAATCCTGACTCTTACTTGCCTAAATCTCCTCACTCATCTCTAAATAACCAGTCTATCCGCTCATCCAATGATCTCCTTCTATCCTCTCCTCTGATTTCTAGCTCTCATGTGAGCTTACAAGATTTCCCCAGGGCTGCCCCTATCCTCTGTTAATGCCCTCCCCTGGCCTATCCGTCTTTCCCCCTGCCTTCTGTCCTTCAAAAAATCCCTCAACACTTCTTTAAGGATGCTTACAACATTGCACATTAATGCCCTCCCATGTTCCTTTAACTCACCTTTCCTAGTCCCTCTCTTGCAATACTTATACCAGTGTGGCTGCTCCATCCCTAACTACTGTACTTTTACCTTTTCCCTATTATGTAATACACCCTAAATCTAGATTGTGAACTTGTGCTATATAAAACAATAAATAATAATTTGCCTGCAGGAACATTCCATATGTTGTAGTGAACTTTTCTCCATGAAATTTCAAAAGACATAATAACATGATTTTACAAAATAAGACATATTTCTCACTTTTTATTATGTTGAAGGGAGACCACATGCTGAAATAGATCTTTTGCTCGAGTATGAAACACACTGTGAAAATGTGGGGTTGTACTGAAGAAAAACATGGTTTATTCTCTTGGTATAATAGTGTGTTATTTGGAAAACATTCCATATAAAAAACACACACATATTGTGTGGAGCAATGCTAATTAGGTTTTTTCGCCATAGAATAGATGTTTCTTTTGTGTGAGTAAGACTGAGAAATTAAATTGTTTAAATGGACAGGCTAGTGTCCCATGTTAAACTGTAGAAAAATAATAATAAAAGCACTTAGCTCACGAAGAATCTGCACTGCACCCCACCTTGGCAGTTACATGTTTCATGCCAGTCTTGGTTGCTTAAAGCAGCCAATAACTGGCCAGAAAAACATTTCCACTGATGTGGGGGGTTTCATTAAAGCTGGCTAATGAGTATAGTGCGCAATCACATTGGTAAACCAAGAAGCTGTGGAGCTGCGGAGAAATGATACAAATACATGGGGGGGGATTCTGGCGATTCCCTCATTCATCTGCAAGGGGAAGAAAATTATAATTTGAAGGGGACACCCAACTAAAGTACATACATCTCCCAAGTTCCCTTTCTTTTGGCCACAATTTCAACTCTGATAGCCCTCTTTTTTTAGTATTTTTAAATGTTTGGTGGGTATGAGTGTATCACCAAAGATCTACAGCCCTAAATGCTTTTGCAAGCTCCCAGTGGGCTTCCTGTCATTTGCCCTGCCAGTGGGCTTCCTGCCGTCCACCCTGCCTGTAGACTTCCAAGCCACGTGTCCTGTCTGGGGGCTTCTAAGCCGTGTACTCTGCTTCAGGGCTTCCAAGCCGCGTGCCAGCCACTCTGGTTTCCTCTGTCCTTGCTACAGTTCCCTGGTCTCGCTACCATCCAGTCCTGCTTTTCGATCTGTTGTGTGCCTGTCAGTACCTACCTACCAAGATGCATCAAGGGATACAGACAGACTCCCTAGTATCCCCTGCAACTGGGCTTCTACCCGACCTGCTTGTCCGGGTCCTGACAGCTGGTCAAGTTCTATGCCGGCAATGTGGACGCCAGGGCTGGCATTGGGGTGTACAACCTGTGATCTATGCCTGTAATTTAGGGGGTTTTATTTATACGTTTAATGCTGAGTTTGTATGTGATTTCCAATTGATCTATACCTGCAAAGCTGGGTTTGTGTGTTATTCTGTTGATCTATACCTGCAATGCTATGTTTTCATGTATTATTATTGTATACCTGCAAATACAGGATTTGTATGTCTGATTCAGATTCAGTGTGGCAAATATTTTTTTGGGTGTGGTAGCGGAGGCAGTGATTGCATGCTAGAGAGCGTGGAGCGGGGCCCAAGGAAATGCTTCCAATGGGTCTAAATTTTTCAATTAGAAAAATGTATTGGCAGCAGGGTCGAATATTAATATATATTGTGGGCAGGGTCTAATATATTAATATATTGGCAGCAGGGTCTAATATATATATATATATATATATATAATTTAGCAGCAGGATCTAATATTAAAGAATGAAAACTAACTACCAGTTAAGCAGTTTCGATAAGATAAGAGATAAGATAAGAGATAAGTACATATTATGTAGAAAAAATGCTTGTCTATAATGTGTGTATATATATATATATATATTATATATATATATATATATATACCTGTGTGTAATCTCATACGCTTCATAGTGTGTCCCTGAATGGCAGAAATAAAGTGTGGTCACCCTAGTCGGGAGGTATGTAAGTAGATTTGGTAGTAAACTAAAGTGTTAGTCAACTTTTTTCTTTAAGAATAACAAGTAATTTCTGTTTTACATAACTCAGATAAGAGTTAAAGTTAATTAATAACAGGTAAGAACTACTATTGCAAGTTCACTTTACAAAATAGTATATTTTAATGTTCTGTTAGCAATACATTTAGTCAAGCGGGTTACATCATATGCCTCAATCTCCTCCAAAGTTGATTACCAATGATAATAAAGCTAGTCAACAGTTGTGATTATTAATCTGTGTGACACCAAGTGTCAAGAAAATTTACATTTTATTATATTGAATTACTTTTAGGTATCTGAAAAACAAAAAATAAGATGAAAAAATGATTTAAATAAGATGCTTATCTTAACAAATGCCACTTTAAAACATTTGGGACCATAAGCACATATTACTTGTATTTTCAAACGTGTCCATAAAGTACAAATTATTTTATTGACTAATTTTGTTGTGTTTATTTTTTTTCATCAGTCTATTCCTTAAAACCAATAATCCCACATTTTACAAGAATGTAAAATTCATGTTAAGGTTGCCTAGTAACTATTTCCATGGAGCCATTTTGGATATTCAAGTATGTTGGTAGCAGCACTAAAGACTTGAATATATTTTACATAGTTTAGTATGAGGGTCCATTCAAAAAAGAGTATACCAAGTACTTCCTTCAGCTTCTTCCAACCAAATGTGGTGTGGGAACGGGAAAGACTGGCTTTGGATTAGAGCTAAAAGTTTGGCTGGAGGCACCAAACAGGATACAAGAGGGATTTACTGAAGAGTAACCCCTGATATCTCAGGACAAAAGGACAGTGAGACTACTATGTGTAAAAACACTGTGGATGGGGACTAGTCAACATTATCATAATCCTATTAACCCTTAACACAAGCACACCTGGTATCAAGTAAATCCTCCAGATGATTAGTGCTGCAGTGTTAATGCCAATACGCCCTAATCTGTAATTGAACTGAGTTTAATCGAAAGAAGTAGCTTTGAAGACATCAAATGTTCTTGCTGTACTCATACATACACATAAATGCCAACATCAAGCGGTTTAGTGGACAGTGTTTGTAAGATCTGCTAATATTTGTAGTTTTGTTATTTTAAAGTAATTTAAAAGACTTTCCAATTTCTATTTCTGTATTTTTTGAATATTTTTTTTTGAATGCTCTCCTAGGAAAATAAGTGAGCCTTCTGTCCCAAACATACTCATTGTGCTCTGATATTTTCCCCATAACCTAATTAAAAAATACTAATAGTTTGCCTTGAAAATTTCTTTGTAAAAATAAAATCACGCATAGTCTTCTTATTATGAAAAATCCTTGTTTTACTTAAATAATGGTAAATAGCTAAATAAAGTAATATTATAAAATTTAAAAAAATACATTTTTAAATAATGTATGTATATAAGCATACTCTATACTCAAAGATAACGCCAAAGATCTTATTCATTGCAACCTGCACCAAATCTGGGTTGTCTTAAGGGGGCTAAGCAATATGACAATACATCTTACCAGAAAATGAAGTGTTGTATTTGCAAAATATAATACATTTGTGAAAGTCTTTGTTTCCATCTTTGTGGTTCTTGAATAAACGTCACTCTCTTGGCATCTCTATTGTTTCAACCTCTGCCTAATTAACACAATTCCTACAAGGCTAGCCATGTCTGTGCAAACATATTAACACAGCTTGGGATCTTTTACTTAGCAAAAAACAAACAAACAACAATATGTGAATTTTCAACTGTATGATATCTTATACTACCATCCAAAATGGTTAACTCTTACAGAAATATATTTTAATTTTATAGGAGACCTCAGATACCTTCAACGTCCAAAATAACAAAAGTGTTTATTTTGACGCTACCAATTCTTTAGTGACTAGTGTACAAAATTATCTAGTAATATAAAGCTAGGCTAGTTATGCATGGAAAATGTCTGACTGTATAAGAGATGTAATCGAAGAATATAACACAAAATAAATATAAAATTTGACTTATCTCCGTGAGTCATTATAGCTAATCTCTATTAATTATTGAAACCTGCTATAAAGCAGGAATCATGTGTTTGCTTTAAAATGCACATTTCATAACTAATCATTCTTCCCTCAAAACCACTGCAATTTATTAACAACAATAATAATAATAAGTGCAAAACTGTAAACACTACTGAACCACTTTGACATTTTCAACAGAGTACATCCATGAACATATGCAAAATGCCATAATAATTATTATGCCCCTTTGTATGCAGTGTAAACACATATAAGGGTGTTACATTCTATTTCAATTGCAAGCACGTCATACTCTTTAACAGCCTGTAGAGCACAATGCTACTATTTTCATAGGAACCAATAGTTTTGATGGTTGCTAGACCATTTACATTCAATATATTCGCTACATCCCACTAATTCCAAATCTACTCTGTTTCCTTTATTCTATTATAAGATGTTTATTTAAGGTATCCACATCAGTACCATGATCATTTTTTTGTGTTACAAAAAAAAAAACACAGATACCATGTACTGCCACAAAGGAAAGTAAAACAAATCTCAAAAACTTAAGTACTTAAATCCCAGTTTAATTTTTTTGTAATTGGCCGTACTATTCTCATGGGAGGCTACTGAAATAGAACTAAGAAATGTATGCTCATAATGTTTAAAAATAATGTTGTGCTGTATTATAGGGAAAACATACATTTTAATACATGAACCCCAGGAGAAACACAGAAACATTTTCTTTCACTTGGGCAGAAACCTTGTTATGCTAGATTTAATCAAACAATGTTTTATTATAAGATGAAAGCAGGGATACATTTATAAAACTCTACTGCTAGTTAAAAATATTGCCCAAGTACCAATTTAATTAATTTGCGAGTTACGAGTTGTTTTATAAACTGATCACAATTGTACTGAAAACAAATTTAGTTTTGTATTTTTAAAAGTTTGGTTCTAAACACTCCACACATGTTTCCATCATTGCCGGAAATTATTTATGCCTAAATCCATTTTTAAGTTTGCATTGTGCCAAAAATGCAATCTCATAGTATTTGATGTGTAAAAATCACAACGAATTACTAATAAGTCTAGACAGCTTTTCAGACTCTAATATATGGAGCATGATCACTGAAAATGAATTCTTGTCTGTATGAGTTGGTGCACTTTACTTTGATGAATTCTTTTTAGACAATAATTGCCTCTTTTGAAGAAAAATGAATGTTCAAAAGGTACCGGTATTCTGTGTTATAAACGTTTTAGGAGTCCAGTGTTAAAACACTTTTGCATGTGTCTACATTTCTATTGGTTTAAATCAGTCTTTAAGGCAGTAAAAAAACATTATCCAGATAGGTTCTGACGCATGCAAACAGAAAAAATCACATGTATTGAAGGGCATAGTCTGACTTTTTTATGGAATACTTAAGCAAAAACAATACAGATAAAATGATTCCGAAACGTAGGTGGCTTCGTCTTATTTGCTTTGATGAGTCAGTGACCTGATAAAAAATGGACATCACATGAGTCTGCATACAGAGGATTAATAACCCTACAGCTGCTTCTTTATGGGTCCATCAAGAATCACCACCCCAGTTCTTATTTTGTTTTCAACAGAATGAGAAAATGATAACTGGAGAAACCCAAAATAATGAGACAATGTAATGTGTATTGGCAGGCTGTTCATTCATTTTAAATACCATAGCCTGAGTCAATTCTGTTTTTTTATTGTAGAAACAACCAATCACAATGTTTAGATTAAGATTAACTGTAGAGGCTGCAAAGGGAGAGGGTGCAGTTAATAGGCATGTAATTTAGGCATAGGTTAAATGCGATAGGTCGATGGCACATACACAATCTTAATACAAAAAAATAACAGCTGATAGCTCCCGCAGAAAGAAATTCTATCCCCACCACTGTGGTATTCGATAACATTTAGAAGGCAACATAAATGTGCAAAATTATTAGCTTACAAAATATACATACAAATTATAAAAGTTTACGTTTGTTTCATGCAAATGTCAAATGTTTATACATTCTATGCAATATTTATTTTCTCCTTAAAAATGTACTGAAAAATATAAAAAATGTAATACTTTTCAAAATATTAAGTGGTTACAGGATTGAAGAAGTCCCCCACTGGATTATGCATTTTATTAAATCTATATATTTAAGTTAGTGCATTTTTAAGACACCCTTAGCAAAAACAGAAATACTATTTGTAAAACTGAAATATATTAATATCATGCTATTTTAGATATAAAACAATCAAACATGAATAGGTGTAGGCAATTTTACATTTTAGTGTGTAATGCAGATTTAACTATGTGTGTGGTGGAGTATATTATATAATATATATATATAGCTTCTAGGATTCCTTAAGAAAATAACATTGTCAGGATCAATACCAAGGCAGAGCACTTATTGGCAGCACTGTATTTCGTAAAACAGTGACAAATGTGGTTTTGCTCTTGGTGCTTTTATCAGAACAATAAATATTTCATATATATACGGATATAAAACTTTATATTTAAGAATATATTTTTTTTAACTTTAGGAAACCATTGATGTTTCATAAGCTGCACTTACGAAAAATATTAAATAATGTTCTTCTTTAGATATTGATTATTATTTATATTATTTTAAATACATTTAAAAATCAATAATTTATAGATGGAAACTGTCCTTGTTAATATTTCCAGTGAAATCTATCTCTGTAAATTATTTCACCTAACATTATTGGGGTTGCCTGCTTAGCTGGAATAATATCAATAGCTAAATAAATCAAAATAATCTTATATATATTTAAAATAATTCTTTGCATCCAAATTTGTAATGTCCTCTTTTCTTTCCTTTTTATCATCTTAAATTAGAATTATATTTTTAGATCCTTGGATTCACTTCAACCTTTCAACTACAAAGAGGTAATAATTCTATTCCTTGAACACATTTGTTCTAACACATTTTTATTCATCTAACAATTTTTATCATAATTCTTTACATAGCAATTCTATATAATGAATACTAATACAAATTTCAATTTTAATAATAATGCTGTGCTGCTACAAGCTATGTTTGTCATAGTATATACAGCTCTTAAATTTATCATGTAGAAAAACAAAAGAAGAAAAAGTTTCTTAAAAACAAACTAAAATCACAAACACATTAAAAAAAAACACAATTTCATTAAGTGTCATCAAAATTATTTTTTCTAAATGCAAGATACTATTTTTTCTACATTTTGGACTTAATATTGGCCAATGCGTGTATGCTGCACATTTTAAGATGCAAGGACACCATGGTCATGATACTTACCAAGAATGACAGAACTGGATGATAGGAATCAGCAGGAAGGTTACAATATGTGATCCAATATTCAACATAATCCAAATGTGGAAAAACCAAAGTCACTAAAAAGTTTTTTTTCCTTGTGAAAATATTTTGTGCCAGGAACAGTAAGAGATCCCAAGTGAGAGCCAAGGGGGTAGAGAAATGGAGCTGCAAACGTACTAAGAAGAGATTATCTACTTAATTAAAGATTTTCCCTCTAAACCCTTTAGCCAATCAGGACTCAAGTGCCAAAGAGAGATTGAGTTGATCAAAAGAACACCCCAGGCTGCAATAAAACAAACACACCAAGAGGGGATAGGAAAAGGGGAATGGAGAAGTGAGAAGCAAGGAAGAGGGAGATAGAGGACAATATGTACATTTACTACATTTCAATTTGAACGGATGGCAGTTTATAGTCACAATATATTTTGTTAACAGAAAACAACCCAACATCTGTTATTGTGTAAATTGTAACACAAATGCATAATAAATGAATTTCATGGAATACTACCAGATCATCTTAAAATTGCAATCACAACCCCTGACCATCATGGAATTTCACCATTTGTATTATGAAGGTTAAACCAGGGTTGATTTTCTAAAACAAAAAGATATTACATAATTTGATTTTGCACAATCATGTTTTATATGCATAGACTCCCCTCTTGTAATATTAATGACCCATATGTGCTAAGATCTGATACAAGCCAAGGCTTTCTAGAAATATAAAATTTGATAGCAGATAAGAACAGTGACGGCCCAGGGTTAATAGGTGCAGTCTATATTAGTTATGGTTTGATTTCTGTATATCTCAGTATATGTGCTGGTTATTGTTTGTGCGTTGTTTTCCCCGACGTCCTACCCTGTCCATGTTTCACATGCCCTGCCCCGGACTTTAACCTCTCGTATCCCGGACACCATGGACCCCACCAGAGTGCCCTTTCATGGAGTCCACCCACAGGTGGTGGGGTACGGACCAGGGTTGGTTCGGAGAGGGAGCCTCCTGTCTCCCGGCCGCTGGGACTTCCAGGAGAACGGTTACAGTACACACGTCAGCTACCTTGCGGTCCATCCCGGGGAAACTTTGAACTGCTGCCACTCGGGGTCCCCTTGGCTGATTGCGTCGCTTTTTTGGACAGGATATCCTAAGGACCCTGAGCTATCCATCAGTACCCCGGTATTGCCGCTGCTCCTTCAGGATCACCTCGAGAACGATGGCTTAATGTTATTCAAACATTGCAGGGTTTGGTGCTCTGAGTATGGTGCCGAGCTGTCTGGGCAGGACAGGAATATGTTAACGTAATTTATGTCCCTTGCACTGCCGGACTGTATATAAGGCTGTGTGTCTCCAAATAAAATGAGTCCTGTTTTCACATCAAAATGAGTGTAGTCTGATGCTTGGGGTGGGCTGCTATGATCCCTTATTGTCCTTTTCAGGACAATAGTCACACGGTGTAGCTCAGCTTCGGCTAGCCACAGTGGTAGCAGTCCTGTTGCAGCAGCGTCCCCCCTTCTCTCTGCAACTCTGGTTCTGTCTGGCGGTGAAGGGGTTATTCGCTGGTATCCTGGTGGCCCGTCGGGGTACGAGTCGTTCTCATCACAAGAATCATCCTGCCCATCAAATCTGTGTGAATAGGAGCATTTGCCCTGGTATCTCTAGGTTTGAGGCCACAGAGTTGGAATGTATGGCAGCAGCCCACTAATGCCCATGAAGGCCTCCTGCCCAAAATGATCTCTTCTTTATTTCCGCATGATTTTATTAGATGCTTTTAAAAAAATCATGATATTCTCTGCAGAATCACCAGTGGCAATTCAGTAGGATACATTTTTTATCCATTTTCCATTTTACACTAGCGCTTGTTGCAGAGAAAGTGACAGTGCTGTATTTCCTCCAAATCTCCCCCTTTCAGCTCCCAATGACTGCCTCATGTGGAGTGTGAAAGCAATCTACTATAAAAACAGTGCTTCAATGTTCTCTCCCATTTTAAATGCAATTCCCATTATATATGTTTTTAGATGCGGTAATATTGTTAGCTGTTGTCTATATTCTCTAGAAAAGACTACGTATGTCATAAATAACTAAGGGACAACAGTTCAGCCATGAAGAAGTAGACCACGCACAGAGCAGAGTTGCTGTGTGCTGAAGCATGTAAAATCGTCTGTGCTCTGTAACATCTCTCACTACAGAGTTTCAACTTGCCTCTGGAAGCAACAAGCAGTGCACGTCAGGAGCTTAAAGAAATGAGTTTCGATTGCTATAGGCAATGCAATGTATGGGGAAGTGCCTTTCCTGTTCGGTGTAAAATAAGTTAAATAACCATTAAGTGGCCTGTACAGAGCACTACATAAATACAATTTAATTCAAATACAATTACAATGAAAAAACAATAACAGTTATATAAAACCCACAAACACTCCACGGAAAAAAAATCTCCTTTTTAACTATAAAATATGTAATAAGGACTTGCCCCGTCACACAGAAGGAACCCACACGATTTGACTTAGCATCCAGACTGCACCCACAGTGTTCTCTTCTCAGAGTCACAGGTCTCTTCTCATTCTGGTTTAGGTGCACTCTTTATTAATTCTATACCATTTCTGGCCAAAACAGTAATGGATCAACTCTATTTTTACAAATGTCTACCCATAAACACATACACAATTGCCCTTATTGCCCCTTTCACATAATTTGTCCCTTATCTCATGATGTCTCCTCTCTTATTATCGCTCACCATTCTGCCCATCTCCCCCCTTTCTCTTTGATCCTATTCTTTTTCATTATCTCTTCCAATTCTCTCTACTTTCTCTTCATCTCTCCTACCTTCTATTTGACCTTTCTCTGCATTATCTCTCCTTTCTCTTACCCTTTTATCTCTTTATTGCCTCTTTTTTACGACTCTTTGTTCTCTTTATTTGCCCACCTTTTTCTTTATCCCTCATCCTCTTTCCATCTCCCTGTTCTCTTCATCACTCCTCTTTCTATTGACGTCATCTTTTTTCCTATTTCTCTCTTTCTCTATCACTCCTCCTATTCCTTTCTCTTTTTTCCTGATCTCCCCCTTCCCATTAGCTCTCCCTTTTCTCCACATCTTATCCTTCTCATTATCTCTCCTTACCGTTTCCCAAGTAACTCACATATGCACTGGCATGTCTTAACACACACTCTCATATTTGCACAGGCTTAGACACTCACGCCAACACACATGATCACAAATTCACTAACATGTATTACCATGTACTAACACGCAACAATACACAAACACACATACACATCCATGCTCACACAAAAACACAAACATGCTAGCTCACACAGAAACATGCAAGAATGCTCCCAAACACTTTTACACTTTCCCTCGTTTCTCCTTTACCCTCTCCATCCTTCCCTCACTCAATTCGTTAACTCAGCTGCAGATTTTCTTCAAGTTTAACCTTGGGGTCACGTGACCAGGTCAGACGCCACTAGAACTATTTAGTTAAAATAAATCAGAATGTACTGAAAAATAAGTTATTGGAGGAGTTTTAAGTCTGTCTAAATAAATGTATACATAAAATCGTATCTACCACCTACACCATTTCTACATCAGTTAATGGATGCTTCTGTTTTATGGAGCAATTGCAAAAGCCAGGTGGATGTCTAATGTATGTATCATGAAACCAGTCATTCTCACAGTCATACCTGGACTGCTGGCTAAGAGTGCTCAATACTCGCTTGATACTCACAAGGTGAGACAAGGTGCTGCAGTGGGGGTGAACACATAACATGGAGGCACGCATTCCCAGTCAGCAGCCTTAAAGTGGCAGGGACGCATAGTGAACCCAAGGCCGACTCTGCTTCTGATAACAGACTTATTCCATTCATGTTTTCACTGGAAGCACTGCAACACATGTTTGGGAGTCATCTTACAAAAAAACAAAATCTTTGTAACAAACAAAATATGCCAAGCAACAGCTTGTGGTTTAAGCCTAAGATTCAGCAATAAAAGACACCCATGCAAAATGTAAGTATGTAATTATTTCTACAATTTTACTTACAACTACCAAGCATATATTGTTACCCAGTTTATTGACTACCAGTAAAGACGACTCAGGAGGGAATGCCAGTATTAAAATTTCACTCTTAAAAGCAATCATTTTGGAGAAATACAATTTATAACATAAAGTTCTACATAACACCAAAGAAGGATTGGTGGGATGCATGAGTTGCTGGTTTGGGATGGAAGGGCAAGAAAATTGGGACCTACTTGGAAGTTGAGTTTGTGAGTACAAGGATTTGTGTAGATTGATGGCTCAGGAAAGGAGACTTTTTTCTGATCCACACAGCACAAAACAAGGACATTTTCCTCTAGCGTGTTTTAGATAGTAGGAGAGGCCAAGACCCTGAGTAGCACTTCCAGAGGTGAGGTGGTAATGAAGGGCATTTTATTTAGTGTTTTGTGTGATATTGTGATGACTGGCTTCTTTCTAAACAGCTGAGCTCAGGACGCAGTGACTGTCACAGAAGATTTACCAGGCACCACTAAGGAGGGAGGATGAACTTAACTAGGCCCAGGGCCGGCCGAAGACTTAATGCCGCCTGGGGCGAAGTTTAAAAATGCGCCACCCGGCGTCGGCGGGGGGGCGTCATTAAACTTTTGCCGACGCCCCCCCGGTACTTACCTTGGAAGAGTCCCTGCGGCGAGTCTCCCTGCTCTGGCTCTGCCCGGTGCCGGCTTGTAATGCTGAGCGCCGGAAATTGACGCCACTTCCGGCGCTCAGCATTACAAGTTCCAAAGACGAACAGGGAGACTCGCGCGCAGAGGAGAGAGAGGGGCGCCGAGCGGGTAATGCGAAACCACCTCGCGCCTCTCTCTCTCTTCCGCTAAAAAAAAAAAAAAACGCTTTGTAGGGCCGGCCCTGACTAGGCCATTGGGGCTAACAAATAAACATAGAATTGAGAGCAGATAAGAACCATTCAGCCCATTTAGCCATTTTGCACTTAATATAGATTTTGCCCTCAATAAATAGATCATGAACCCTCATGTGTTTTGTTAAATCCCATTATGTATTTAAATGTTTTATCACATTTCGTCTCTCTTCTTCCATATACATATTATACATACTACACATATTAAGATTATTTTCTGCAAACCATTTATCGTTTTAATAGCCCAACCTTGCAAATTGTTTGCTTTTTCCAATGCTTTTACCTCAGAGCAATTACTCCCAAGTCCCTCTATTCTGTTGTTACTTACAGCAAAGTGTCCCCAACGCTATAGTTTGCCTTTGGATTCTTGTATCCCAAGTGTATTATTTGAGATTTATCAACCTTAAACTGAAGCTGACACACCTTTGATGATCATTATTTTAATTGTGTTCCACCAGGAATGTCTACTTAGACAGACATTTCTATCCTCTGGAGCCCTTACCTTTGGGACCTTTTGTTATATAATATATAATAAAAATACACTAGTGACAAGATCTTTTCCTGAATACAAACCATTAACTACAACCTTCTGTGTCCTGTCACTCAACCAATACCTTATCTATTCAACTATTTTGACATCCAAACCAAAACACTGGAATCTTTGGGGACCTTACTGACTGTAGATATAGGCTATATCTCCTATTTTAGTTACCCTGTCAAAAAAGTTAGCTTGACAAGATCTTCAAGCAGCAAACCCAGGGCCGGCCCTACAATGGGGCCAACTGGGGCAATTGCCCCAGGCAGCACTTTAGAAGGGGCGGCACTTTGCCGCCCCAAGCGTTTTTTTTTTGAAGCGGAAGAGAGAGAGAGGGGCACCGAGTGGTTTTCTCTTACCCGCTCGGCGCCCCTCTCTCTCTCTCCTCTGCGGCGAGTCTCCGTGTTCGGTCTCGGTGCCGGCTTGTAATGCTGAGCGCCGGAAGTGGCATCAATTTCCGGCGCTCAGCATTACAAACCGGCACCGTGGCAGAGCAGGGAGACTCGCCGCAGGACTCTTCAAAGGTAAGTACCGGGGGGGACGTCGGCGAAGTTTAAAATGCCGCCCCCCCCGCCGGCGGGGGGCGGCATTTTAAACTTCGCCCCAGGCGGCGTTAAGTCTTCGGCCGGCCCTGGAGAAGCATAATAGCTTAACCCTATCATTCAGTTTCAGGTTTGTAGATCAATATAATACAAGGAACACTGAGACGGAGGAGAAAAAAATGTATAAATGTTTCAAAGGTGTAGTATTTAAAAATGTATTTGCTTTAGAAAATATGTGTGTAACCTCATATTAATGAATCTGACGTCTCTTTTAAAAAGACGTTTTTACAGCTTGTTCTGTCTCTGCTGTGCTGTCCCTCCCTGATGGCATTCTAAAATGCTAAATGGAATTAATTGAGAGAAAGAGTGTGTCCCCGTGTATTTGCTTGGCACTTACATTACAGAAATATAGGGGTAAAGCTATACGAGATGCCAAGTAAGGAAAACATAATAAAGAGAAAGATGGTTCTCTTGATTTAAATCGAACACCTTTGATTTGGAAGCAATCTCATAAAGCTGGCAGAATGTGAGCTCAGAGAGCCTTAGAAGCAGGGAGGGTTTTGCAGTGCATTCAAATGTAGTGATAGATTTATGCAAAGAAAGCAGGAGTTTTACTGAACAGAATATTCAGTGTCAGCATTTAATTAATTGTTCTCCATCAACTGCAATGAGCAATGCCAGTAAAAAATAGTCTGATGTTTTACAGAGTTTGAATAAATCAATTCAATGGAGAATCCTTCAGCTTTGCCTAAAGCCCACATCTAACTGTCATAGAGTTTTACAACTGTATATGATTTTTATCTGCTTTGCGAGATACGCTCTTTGGTCTGATTTGTTATTCATCCTTACGCAGTTTCTCATAGATCAAATGTGCTAGAATTTCTGGTGCCCTTAGATACACAGTAATTGTCATACTGTAGAACAAAATATGAAAATTCCAAGGATACAGTATACAGCAAAGAAAAGAAATACATTTATAATTCTTTGCCAGTCTTCTCTCTTTCCTTATCTCGCTATTACTCCTTCGGTACCTTTCACTCTGATAGATGGGCAGTAGCATATTTAGGCTGTGAGCTGACCCAGGCCTGATCCAGGACACTGACCAACATTGGCATGTTTACCTTTCGACGTTACTCTGGGCCTAGCCCAAGGCAATACCACCAGCCGCCCACTCCGCAATACCTTCCTTACTTCTGACTTTTTTTTTACTACTATACAATCTTAGGCACTGTATAATATGTGTTTGGATTAGACTTGTGCATTCTGATTTGTACAAATTGCAAATTTAACAAAATTTGACGATTTTGTCAAATTGTACGAAACAACTTATATGAGGCCTAGCCCTGTCAAACCACCAAAGCAAAAAGATTAGAATACTCTTGGGCTCTTTAACTCTCATTTTGGCTTATTCTCTCATGCTCTCTGAATGTCTCCCTACCTTCTATGCCAACCACTTCCGCTTCCATGTCTCACAGCTTCGCTTTCATGTCTTGCATCTTCTAGTTATAAAATTGGTGGATCGAAGGAAAGGAAGTCCCTGGAAGCTCCACCATTTTGCTCTAAGATAACCTTCTGTGAAATTAAGCCAAAATGGCGTAGCTTCGGGTGAAGTCCTCTCCCCTCAATGGAGGTGGAAGTTTGTCAGGAGGTTAAGTCCATGGAGATGCAAAAAAAGGAGAGAGAAAAGAAAAGAAAAGAGGAGAACAAGAAGATACAGAAGAAGAAGATGTGAGACACGGAAGCGGAGCTGCAGGACACAGAAGCGGAAGTGGTCAGCAGAGATGTTAGGGACATATTCAGAGAGCATGAGAGAGTGAATGAAAATGAGTGTGAGTCTGGGAGAGTGTGAGGAAACGTAGCACCGGACAACAAATTTTATTTGCCAACGTAAAATGTGCCCCAATTTTCGTCCGAAACAAATGGGCAGGAAACAGAATTCGTTGTCCAAAGACGAAGCAAAAAATGTGTCCGAATTGTTTTTGGCCCGTTTGCACACGTCTATAGTTTGTATCATAAGTATGACGATTACAATTTAATACTAAAATTGCAGCAAATGTTTACATACAGGTCATTTTCTTTTATAAATGACTAGAAATGTTACAGTATGTTATGTTAGAATTTGCAGTTATAAGGGTTGTTTGTATTTCCATGAGTGGCATGATTTGAACTCATAGAACAGAGTCTCATACAGTGCAGAATGCCAACTAGAGGTAACTTGCTGCCATTTTAACGAGCTTGATGGCATTTTCCCTAAGAAATGAATGCCCTTGGTCACTCTGTGCATGTTCTGTGCTGGTTTTGTGACAAAATTGCATTCGCAGTTACCAAAAACGTAATTGGTGGCAGTGGGAAACGGGTCCCACTGCTGAGATTGCATGTACCAAATCAGGAACTTTCGCTATTATGAATTCATTAAAATTGTCATTATACTAAAAAAAAAGTACTCATCCTAAAGCAAATTATCTTCCGACACACAGAGGTGCATATGTCCTTCACAGAAAACCCAAAATATGAGATCATTTCTCTTTTGTGTAAAGTTTTCTTTAACGATCTTTTATTAACTTAAATACACTGGGGATTATATAATGTATGCAGCCAGTAAAAGAGATTAATGTAACCCAATTTTCGAGTAACTGCACTGCCCTGGAGAACAATATATTTTGAAAACTAGTGTGGGAGGGTAGTTATTCCTGTCCCTGAAAAAAAACATACCTACTTCAGGAGCAGAGCTGTGTTTTGAAATAATGCTCGCTAGAATCCCACACGATGCATTGACCGCAGAATTCTCTTTTTTGTCTGGCACAATGGGATTAAATGTGATTTTAGATTCACTCAGTAAAATAATGAATTTTGGAACCATATGCATTTTTAAACATTTATAATGTCTATTTAATTTGAATATTAGACTGCAGAGAGCGCTTTTATATGACATATTTAATGGATCTGTGAGTGGTCTGTGAAAGGAATACTATAATGACGTCTAATGAAAAGTTGTGACTTTCCTAAATTGCTGATTAATGATAGGTGTAGTCTGCCATCTACTGATCATATTAAGTAAGACAACATAAAATTATTAATAGTGTTCTACTGCAGTGTATCAGTAGTGAAAACAATATTGTTTTTGCTGGAACGCACAAAAAAACCCCAGCATGCATTGACTTTCATAGGGGTATGGTCAGTATAGGATCTATTCACTAAAGGGAGCGTTGACAGGGGAGCTACGGTTTCAACTCAGTGACTTCACTATACATTAAGCTCAGCAAGCTTCTGCAGCAGGAAGAACTTGCCTGCTCCTGTATAATGTATATAGTTAAATCCTCATCCATGGAATTATGCATTATGCAGGGCCAGGTCAGCTTTTATTATTGCAAAAATCTGCAAGTGGTGCGCCTTTATAATGGATAGTGACGTTTGAGAGCTGAAACCATGACTCTCCTGCAAATGCTCCTGCCATCTCTCCCTTTAGTGAATAAACCCCTCTGAAAACCAATGAGCTCACACTCGGGTTGCTCAGGCTAACTCAGCTGAGTCAATTCAACGGTTGAAGTTGGTTGCAAACTTTATAAAATTATTTTGATTCTTCTGGAAGAAGTTGACCTAGAACTCAATGGGTCTGCCAAACTCAACCACCAACGTAACCATCAACTCCAGTTGCAAACTTGCTTGATAGAGTAATGTGACCAACTTGACGACCAATTTGACAGCAGCCACGATGAACGTGATGGCATCTCAGTGGCAGCTAGACAGAACTTAAAGAGAAACCACTATTGTCCAACTCAACAGAAGTCAGACTTTTTGTGCTGTCACAACTTTTACATTATTGAACTGTTCCAAACCTCTTATTTTACGTTTGCAGTAGACCCCAGGGAAGTGGGCATTAAAGGAGCAAATATAAACAAGCGTATTTATTAAAACCATAAATGAGAACCTTTAATGAGATCTCATACACATATAATCCACTAAACAACATTGTGATTAACAGGGTTGTTTGTTTGTGATGTGTTAGAAACTTTGAAATGTGTTGCTCCAAATAATATGTATGGAACAGTATACACTTTTGTCAAAAGTTATATAGCAGGATTGCACTGATTGATATATTATTTGTATTTATTGATATTTATAGCGCCATCATATTGCGCAGTGCATATTTAGAGCACATGATGACAAGGGTTGTGTGACATTTTACTACAGTATATTCAAACCGGCCTAGATTTATCTATTGCACTGCTGGTTTCAGAATATTTTTTATACAGATATATCTTTACATACAATTCAAGAACTCAAGGGGCAAGATCATTTTCAATACATGCAGGTAGCATTTGCAAAACTGACAAAATGTGACCTTTCTTCAAGACTTGTAGTGACTGAATCCTTGACTGCTTAATAAATCAAACTTGCATCTGCTGAAATGACCTTTAAGTGTCATTCTTCACCTCTAGATCTGTTATGTTTTTTGTGTGTCTTTCGAGGCAGGTGTTTGAGATTTTGACATGAGTGCAGCTAACCTCCTTCTTATATTTGTGAAAAAGGGATTTGTCATCAGGAACTAATCCTCCTCAAAGACATTAATCCCTCCCTGTCCCCACAGGAGCTTCATGGATCTACAATCAGCATTATGCACAGATGCATTTGTTTTGGGAAAAATGTTTGATGCATTTGATTTTGTTTTCTTGGTAGATTTCTGTTTGTCATAGTCTTTGTCATTGAACTGGTGTTGATACATATTGCCGACCCTGTCAGCATAAACATGTAGCTCTTTTTATACAGTGAGTGTAAAGGAGCTGATGACCTTAACTGGGAACTTCCCAGGGACGGCTACAAGGAGGTCTTCCTTTTTGTATGGGGCTTGTCGAATTTGTTGGTGGAGCTAGCTCTGTGTGCTATTACACAAGGAGTGGGCAACACCGACCCCCCTCCGTGGACAAAGAGAAGAGTTCCCCGGAGACCCTGTGTCAAACCTGAAGAGTTCACATGTATGCTGATGAATCACTCATTCATTTACTTAGAGCCATACATTATAGTTCACATACATTACACATATGATGATAGCTTACCTTAATTTACAAATTTCTATTAGTATTATTATGTTTTTTTTCTGTTTTACAACAAATGTTGGTTTATGTATTAAACATTTTTGACTTTTACTTATTTTGTACATCTATAACAACGTAGAAGGTGGATCTGGTCTGTCTTTTTAGCATGATACTAGGAATGTTGGAAAGGAAATGCCATCATATTTGTGTTGTTCGAACATGTAAGCATTTTTTCATAATAAGAGGGGGTATCATGGGTTAGGCAACCAGCCAATACATTGATAACAATAATCAAAATATTAGATATTGCAGCTGTTCATCATATCCTAGCCCCGTCTCTTTGTACTATTATGATATCAAAATGTCTTTGAGAAACCTGTGGCAATTTAATTACACCATCCCCCTCCCCTAAATCCTACAACCCACGGCACAGAGATCAAGAGATCTTCCTTCTTGAGTGCTGTATTTAATACTCCATGGTGAAGATTAGGAGAAGATGCTAGAGGCTGGTCTAGACATCTGCTTGGTCAGTTAAAGAGAATCTCCCACCAATATTGTTTCTGCGAATTATAATATTTTCAGGAAACTTTGTATTTGCCATTTGTATGTGCTCAGACGCAGTTATCTTACCTTTGTCTGCTACACAAACATACTGATTCCTCATACTACTTGTGGAACCACTGTTCGGACATATGAATGTAATGCCTGAGTAATACTGAGAAACGGAATTCATTTTTAAAATATATTCATTGATGTTCATATGAGACTGCGAACAGATGCCTATTTCTGTAGACATTTGCTGCCTACTGTGCTGGTTTTGTTTTTATGCTTATTTAGCAAAAGACATGCAGAATGGCGTTGCATTGTCAGCTGCTAAATGCATGGTTTGGAACTCTTGGACTCGTGATATCTTACAGATCACAAAGACCCTCAATTAACCATATCTCTAGGAATACTCTGCCAAGGTTTAGAAGCTGTACTTTGGCAGCATCCTCGTGGACACTCCTGCTTTTGTGAGCACCAGCGCAGTTATAGACCAAGCAAATTACCTCTACAACAATGTACCCCCCACTGTTATAATTGCATTGTTTTGCAGAGGACAGCATAATATCGATACATTTCTTAGGAGGTGAGATTACTTCTAATGTTAGAATATTTAATCTAAAGAACATCGGCAAACTCATATTAAGAACATTACAATTTTACAATTTGTCTTGTTATGTTAATATAATTTTATATTTAAATTATCCTAAGCAGCTTTTTCCTATTGTTTGTATAGACTAAGGCTTTGTAGAGCAAACAGTAGCTACATAAACACAATATGTCTTTTTTTCCCCCCTGAAAAATAAGTTAATCCCTGTTGAGGTATTTGCATTTAATTAGAATTGCATAGCGTGAAAATTAAAATATCCTATCAAACATAATGAGAACAAATAAACCATCTTTAGTATTTGTGCCATATGGTATAAAGATGATGTATGCATCTTTGAAACATAAGAGTATTAGTTTGTAGATAGAGAAATTCTTGTGCTTACATTATATTACACTATAGCATGATCTGTATTGTGTTTTGGCTTAGAAATTAGAAATCTTTCTAATGGAAATGTAGTTTTTTTTGCAGTGTGATGTTTTCTTGAAATCGGGGTCAATAAAGTCCTGTCTCGGTTCTAGGCGTAATAAGAAAGGACAACGTCTGAAAGCTTTAAATGAAAATATACATATGTGTTGAAACATTCTACGAAACGTTACTAATGTTTTTAGAATGGCTATAAAACTTAAAATTAAACTAAAATTAACTAAATTCCACTTTATAATGTTTTTATATCCAATGAAACGTTTGCACAAACTCCAATACAGTTGGATGAATCTCTAGTACAGATTCGTTTGTAATCTGAGGCCCTGTTTTCCAAGTACAGAACCATTTCAAATCTGAAAACTGTTTGAATTCCTGCCATTATAAAATGCTGTAATGAAAAGATTCCTAGTACATAAAACATCATGAAGAATGCCATAAAAAAGCGAGGGAAGCAATTAAAACTCACTGCAATCTCTCTAAAAACATTTTTTTTCTTTCATTTTTTTCTATACTTCTTTCTTTCCTTTTTTCTACCCTTCCCCTTCCATCCCTCTTTCTTAAATTCTTCCAATTTTCTCTTTCATGTTTCATTTCTTCTCTCTCCCTTGTAATCTTCCTTTCTCCCTTTTAAGATTACTCTGTCTTCCACTTTCTTCCTTTTCCCCTTACTTTATTGTCTTCCCCCTTTTTAACCCTCCTCTGCTTCCTTCTTATGCCTCTCCCTTTTTCTTTTCTCTCTTCCTCTCCCTTTTTTCTTCTTACTTCACTTTACGTTTTATTGACCTCCTGCACACATTATCCAGCAGCCCTCACTACCACACACACAGGATCCATTGGCATCCAGCCCCTGCCCCATTATTAACTGAAAACCATCCATTACATGCCCCACGACCCAATCAAGTTGCATCGGAAAAATACATATGATATTTATTTTATTGCAAGTTTACTTTGGGAACCATATGGATATGATGGGGTCATAGTATTTTGAATACATTTGAAAAATTGAATACCAGTTATCAAGGTAACCAGAAAAGCAGATGTATTGCCAGTAATGATTTTTTACCTTTTCTGCACATTATTGGAGTTCTCAGTCAGCCATGACCTTAGAGGTTTTCCAACTGTATTATGCATTAATAGCTTATTTATATACATGTTCTCATTCCGTCATTCGACTTAATAGATGTCATCCCTAAATGCCATGGTAAACAACTTATAATTTTTTTGGCCAATAATCTAAAGCTCTTTTACCAGGGGTTGCCTTTTTATACAAATTGAGAGGTCCACCAAACTGAATATGTTTTGTTCACTACAATTCACTGACACAGACAGATATGATAGACATATTTGTATTGTGAAAACATTGTGAGCATAGATATATGCAGTGAGCTGCATGGAAGGCAAGCTGAAGAAGGGATAAGTGAGTTTTTGCATTGTGCCTGGATTTGTGTTTGTGTCTGGCTATGTTAGCATGTGTGGGTATGTTAGAATGTGTGTCTGGGTATGTTAGCATGTTTGAGAATGTGTATGTGTGTCTGTCTGTGTTGTGTGTGCGCCTGGTATGTGTGTCTGGGTTAGCATGTCAGAGTATGTATGTGTATGGGTATATGTGTGTCTGTCTGGATTTGTATGCCTGCCTGGATTTGTGTGTGTCTGTGTATGATTGCATCTGTGTCTGGGTTTGTGTGTATGTCTGGGGGTGTCTGTGGAGTTTGTGTGTAAGTCTGGGTGTGTGTGTATGTCTGTTTGGGTTTGTTTGGCGGGTTTGTATGTGTATGTTTTGGTTTTTGTGGGTTTGTGTATGTGTCTGGCTATGTGTGTGTCTGTGTGTATGTCTATGTGTGTGTATGTCTTTTTGGGTTTGTTTGTGTATGTCTGGGTTTTTGTGGATTTATGTATGTGTCTGTCGTTGTGTGTGTATGTCGGTCTAGGTTTTTGTGTGTGTATGTGTGTGTAAGTGAACAATTAATTCATGCATAGGAACGATCATCCAAATTATGCAGACAGTAGGTTAAGATGGCTTCTAATGTGTTACACACATAAAGTAGATTTTTAATATGTGTATATAATATGCATTACCATGTCATAGGTTAGTTTATTAAAAATGATAACATTTCAGATTACAAAAAGTAAATAAACCCCATTATGTCTTATTTGTTTATTACTTTAAGCATACATATGGTGGCTGGAGTGTCCCTTTAAATTTATTCAAGTTTATTAACAAGTATCTCTAACAGAGTGAAAGTTAACTTTTACTGTTACTTAAAGAATTAATACTATTCATGAAGCCTTTCAAAAATATGGTAAAGTATATACTGTACATGGATAATACATCACCTGCAAATGCTGCGAAACAATCTATAGTAAGTTGAATTGATACATATGCAATATTAATCATTATTGCTAAATTAATTGGGAGACCTTAATATACATCAATCAAATTAACTTGGATTCAGTTGGCGCACTGAGCAGGAAGTTTTATGTTAATTTTGATTACGGAAATATGGGTTTGTAAGATATGTTTTGGCTCTAAAATGCTGCTGTCCCCTTTATCTAATGTTAATAAATAGCGTTTGCCAGAGCTACCGTAATATGCTGTAATAACTGTAAATCAAATGGAGTGTCCTTCATTGCAGTAAAAATATCATTAGTAATACCTTACACAGAAAAACAGATCTACTAAATGAATTATATGTTATAGTCATCCCCAGATTTTTTTTTTGTTATAAGAGCATTTATTTTGCTAAATGAAGTGACTGCAGTAGCATTTTGGGAAGTTATATTAATTGCATACTGAATAATGGCTTTATTCCCAGATGGAAAACTGTAAATATTGTTGGCAAAACACTGAACTTACGGGACTCACGATAACAGCAGAGCTGATTTTGTGTAACTGATCTATAAAAAGTAATGGATCGCAATGCAAAAAAAAGGTCTTTAGTCAAATCTAATTGACAGTCTGCTTCACAGTCAGGAGAAATAGCATTCCTAAAAGGGGTGACTTGGACTAGCACCCCTAAAAGTGATTGTGACTCTGCTTGATAGAACCAGTTCTTGTTAGGCTGTGTGTCCAGTTGTGGATAATGTTCACAAGGCTTAAGAAGCCATTTTATAACATCCATCTCTCTGACTGGATGCTTCTCCTTTTTCATTTGCATCTGTTTGCTTCAAAAAATAAAAAACTTTCGTTTAAGAGAAGCTGTCCTCTGTGGTCTGCCATTATGCATTTTATTTTAGTTAATGTAAGTTCTAAATGTAAATGTCAGTTCTTAAAATGTCTATTGAGTGTTTGGTGTTATCACTGCCTTTTTCCTTAAAGATGAGGAAGAGCTAGCCACGATTTCTTTCTCTCACCCAACAGCCTGTTCACTTGACCCTATGCCATCACATCTCCCTCTCCATTAGTCCATCACTGACCACCTATTTCATCTTTCTCTATCCTCTGGAACTGTACCTACAACCTTCAAGCATGCTCTAATTACACCCATTCTAACTTAGATCCTATCTTTCTGACTAACTACCGCCTTTTATTTCTTCTTCCTTTTACCTCTGAGTTACTTGAACAGATTGTGTATAATCGCCTTAATAACTTTCACTCCTCTAATTCCCGCCTTAACCTTCTACAGTCTGGTTTCAGACCCCTTCAGTGTAATGAAATGGCCCTAACAGAACTACATGCTATCTGCCAAAGCAAAAGGTCACTTTTCCTTCTAATACTCATGGATCTCCACCTTCTTTTTCACTCATTACAATATACAGTTCTCTCCTGGATCTACTCTTATCTGTCTAACCATTCTTTGTCTGTCAGCTTCTCTGGCAAGATATCATCATCTCTTCAACTTTTATTGGTGTTTCCCCAAGGATCACTCGTTGTCCATCTGCTGTTCTCTCTTTATACTTCATCTCTTGGGAAACTAAACAACTAATTTGGGTTCCAGTATCACCTATATACAGATGACACTCATATCTATCTGTCTTCTGATCTCCCTCCGTCGCCGAAGATGCCTTGGTTCATACTCTACTCAAACTTCTCCTTAATTCAGCCGCTTGCACCCAAAAAACATTTCTCACACCTGCCCATTCCTCACCCAAGAGGCCACAAAATCTCTGGTTCATTCCCTTATCATTTCCTGTTTTCACTATTGCAACGCTGTTTTGGTTGGCATTTCTCTGTCTCGACTCTCTCCTCTGCAGTCTTTCCAAAAAGCTGCTGCTAGGCTTATCTTCCTTGCACAATTCTTCTGCTTCCTCACTCTGTGAAGCCCTCCACTGGCTCCCTATTACCTTAAGAATTACATTTAAAATCCTTCTACTAACATTTAAGGCCCTCCATAAAACTGCTCCTGCCCTCATAACAAAATACACCCCTACTCGATCTTTACATTCTTTCAGTAGTCTAAGACCTTCCTTCTCACTTATAATCTCTTCCTTTTCCCATCTACGAGACTTCACTCGTGCTGCCCCATACCTCTGCAACCTTCAGCTATTATGCTCCTTCTCCCCTTTCTCCATACCTTGTTTCTTCTCACCCCATTCCTCTCTAACGAATGTATTGGTCTGTCTTAGTCTGTTAATTCTAGTAAAGTCACATACCCTAAATATATGTATTATAAGAAGTGCTGCATAAATTGTTTGCTCTATATAAATAAGAGATCATAATAATTATTATTACATGCCTGGTTTGTTAAAATATGTTTGTGATAACTTTTAGTGGACCAAAGTTCAGAGAATAAGATGGAGAGCACCATATGTTTTCAAGAACTGAGAGGCCCCTTCTTCAATCACATACCTCTTTAGTCTTCACTGCCCTGGTACCAAAATGGCAATATACATTATTATGCAGTAAGATTCAAATCTGTATACTCTGTATAACGCATCTCTAGCTTAGTTATATTGGGACTTATTTTCCAAGACAAGACAAAGAATAGTGAATAAAGTGTGGGACATTTAGTAGAAACATTTGTTGGTTCCTGTCGCGGGTGATCTAATAAATATTACATTTTCCCAGAGCTTCTCAATTTAGACATCACAGTGCCCACTGGAATATCATTAAAAAAAATGACTATAATATTATATTGTAGGGGGTGCTGCAAATCCGTGGTTTATAATTTATCAATTTATGAAATCTCTACGGACATTTAACTTAGATGTCTAAGCCACATCACAAAATATTTATTCTTTTGGAAACACACCATTTCTTAGTATACACAATACATTTCTCCATGGTCCATTAAAGAGCATCACAAACTGTTACATAGTTCATAAATGAAATAACATTGCAGATATATTGCTCTCATGATAGTTTGCATTCTAGATGGATTCATCCAACTGTTTCCAAGTTTCATTTTCCTCAAATGAAAACCGAAAAAAATATACAAACCAAGCATCATATCAAAATGATCATATATATTTAACTATTCATAAATATTTTTATCATTGTTTGATTTCTTATATAGGCATTTAGGTATGTTGAGGTTCCAATGAACTTTGAGTTTATTGTAATACCACCACATTAACTAACAATACAAATTTTAGCCCTGATTCAGTGTTGTATATTTGCTTAATAACTTTTACAGTTAAACGTTCAGTTAAAGTTGTAAGTGTTGTAATACCAATTCACCTAAATATCTATCATAGCTGAAAGAACAAAAAAAAACTACAGATTAATAGTATATTATTTTAAAGCAGAAATAAGTTTAACATGTATACATGATTAGTATATAATTTAAGTAATTAGGACAGTTGGGAAAATGTCTAGGTGGAACAACACCTTTAATGTGCATCCTTATAACATCGGGTGACAGTTACCTGGGGTACAAACTTAGATGTGCTTCTCCTCTAGGGTCCAACAATTCTTGCCACTGATTGGCTGCTTCAAACAGCCAATGGTAAGAAAACAGCCAATCAATGGCAGCAAAGCACACCCACTGACGGGGGTCTGAACATTTGCCAGGGTGAGACCACAAAATTCTAAATGGACCATGCAATTCTCATATGCATTAAAATGGCTGGACTATTACTTAAAAGGGGCAATTCACTACGTGGTAAATAATCATTAATCTGGTAAGTAATCTTTAATCTAATAAACGTCCTAAAATAAATTAAAATTATTTTATTTGTTCGGTAGACTTATTTGTTCGCTTTTTTTAAAAATACGGCTGTAGCAAGATTGATTAGTGCTTGTGACTGTGAATCAGTCATCAGCTCAACTTTAAGGTTTTGCAAGAAAACTGTAAATATGAAATATTAGTAGGTATAATATTTATAGGGAAAGTGGGATTTTCACTCTGACATTTCAATTGACATGATATGCAAATTGAAAAGTATTTTAAAGTTTCAGAATACAACATCAGCAACTTTTTCATTCTGGCAATTATTCATTCCGGTCTTTTCTTCGCGGTTTAGATAAAGTAAGCGAAAGAGAATCATGCTAAAATTATATTCCAAGACAGCTAGCGGTTAGCAGAATGCATGGTTAATTAAGCTTTGGTAATTCATTAATAGCATGCAAATTTGAAATAGTACCGGTTGCAGTGTGGTTCATTTAACTTTATAAATATGATGTGTACTGTATCCGTTTTGTCCTTAGCATGTATGTGCAAGGTTGACAGTGGTCATTTTGGCCATATTTGACATACTGTGCCAAATAACCTATTTTTCAGCAGGGTAATTCAGCCCAGTTGCTTTTAGGGAAAGTCAGACAAGGACTGAAGCTGATGGGTAACAGTGTCAATCCATGCAAAGTAGGTAAAGGGAATGTCATAAGACACTATTGCAGAAGTGACATGCTGAAATTGGGTGACCTGGTCCATTTTGTTTTTGGAAAGTCAGTTCTGCGTGTACCATTCATCCATACTAAATCATGGAGCTATGACATTGATACTTCCTTTAACTAAAAATGAAATTAATATAGATTAACCCCTTCAGTCCCCTATGGACGTACTGGTACGTCCATAAAACGCATCTCAAGAAACCCATATGGACGTAACGGTACGTCCTGACCTTCTTGCAGCGACCTGGGCTCCCCTCTGTTATAGTTTGCTGACGTCACCCGGAAGGTCATCGGAGGACAGAATATTCTCTGCAGGGTCTGTCTAGACCCTGCTTGGATATCCCATCGCTCCAATGAGGTACTGATCACAGACACTGTGATCTCTATGCAAGTCTATGGGATCATGTTTCTCACTCTTCTCACATGCTGACACAAAAGAAAAAAGCAAAAGAAAAAACTGTTAGTGATTTTTTTTTACAATTTTACAATAAATAATATTAAAAAAATAAACAATAAAGTAAGCTAAGTGATTTCATTGTGACATCACTGGAATTAATAACACGTTCAAGTCGGGTGACAAGGTGTGAACAAGGGCTCTGCCCTTTTTGCGGAAGTGCTCCGGGAGCCCAGGTTAACAGAGCATATAGTAGGGAGAGGCAGACTAAGAAAGAAATTCAGAGCGTGAGCAAGTGAGAGTGGAAAAAAAAAAAGCAAAATTGAAACAAAAATTTGGACCTTTATGCTTCGTTTTAGTTTGTTTCGTTGGACATTTTTGGACATTCTTACAAATTGCCAAATTTTGTTTGAAGTCTAAGGGCAGAAGGGGTGCTGCCAAGGGCTAGGGTTATAGCCAGCCAGGATACATCTCTGTCAAGTATAAATGCAAATAACTTTTACGATATGTAATGATGTATGAGTTGGATTTACGCATTAAATTATATTACATCATTATGATACATGAGAAAGTTGTTTTTGAGGTGTTTGACTCCACTCACCCACTCACTTTTTCCCCAGTGCTTAGCCAAGGTGGTTGTTTTAGTAAAACTATAACCGGTTAGTAAAAGAAAAATCACAATCTACAGGTAGTTTCAGTAAATTAGTTTTATGATACTAAAAGTCTTTATGAAGTAGAGTTGTCAGCACAAAAAAACACCCATAATGCATTGTGATACAACTTTCTAACCAAATACAGAAAGAAATAAGAAGAAAAGTAAATGTGGTGGGGAAGACATGGAACTTATTTATTTGAAAGGAAGTCACATATAAAGCAATGTAAGAGACTGATTGTTTTGGAAATTTGCCGTCTGTGTGAGAAAACACATTTCGGACAATTTGTTAGGAGTTTAATTATTATAGGTTAATATACCCACAGAGTTATTTAGTTACCTCGGCTGTCAACACACCCCCTTGGTTAGTATGGGTGCTTTCTATTAACTTGTGGTGGTTGAGGTGACAGGAGGGATAGGTGAATACATTTGCGTGTTGCTTGTTTTTTTTTTAACTTTGCAAGTTGTCTGCTGTAAACACTAATTTTTAGCCACCATGCAAGCACTCACAGTTTATGGAACACACCTGCCTAAAATGACTCAAGTATCCTTTCAGTAGGAATGAGTTGAGTGCTATCTGCATATCTGGGAACTTCTCGGCTCCGGCTACCCAGAGCCTTCCCTTGCGGGACGAGGCCAGGACTGCCCACTGTCGTCGGGGGAGTTTCCGCTGACGGGGCGTGTTCCCGCTAATGGCAGAGGGAAACACCCCCATTGCAAGGAAAAAATGGTCGGGAAGCGGGGCGTGTCAACACCCCTGGAGGATTCGGGTCTTGACCCGGAGAACCGGAGGAGCAGCGTTCACCCGGCATGGCTATCTGGGTTTTAGTTAGTTACCGAGACATTTTTCGTTGTTTAGCAAACCCTTGATGGAGGCCTAGATTTAATTTACTAATGCAAATGTAAAGCAAAGCATGCCAACTGTTAGCTTCACTAATTGTGTCTAGTGCTCCTATGCCCCAGTTGATCGGTTATTTGTTTGTAAGCTAATATCAATGTTTTATATAGAACAGAGAAAAAAACAAGTATAACATTTGTATGTTTTCAAAGGAGAACTGAACATGCCTTCTGGCAGTCGAGAGGTTAGATGCACAGACCATGTTCAGTAAAGTTTATTGTAACTACGGAGTGTGAAATAAAATACTTTCCAATTTCTTTATGTTTGCGCTCACTGATCCGTGGTATTAGGACCCCTGAGAGATCTGCTGTCTTAGCCATAGTGATAAATTACAACAGCACAGGCCCTCAATGAAATGTAACCTTCTGGGTGCAGGGCACATCTTTTCTGCTTTATTTTTGTGTTTTTTGTTTTAAGAGTGCATAGCATTTATAAAATACAGCTGATAAAATAAAGGGGAACTGCCATTGTGATTTCTCCCTGTTGGATTAAACACCCAGCTGCCCTGATTTTCAGTCTAAAACATTATAGGTTTCAAGTCAAGGGATGTGTCTCTATTTTTAAGAGAAAAGCAGGACTAATTATTCTCAAAGGACAAATAAACATACTTTAGAATTCCTCATGTTTACCTTGATCTTGGTTCTGCAGCTCTTTTTGTTACACATCAAACAAATGCCCTATATATGCCCATATATTCCAAACAAAGCAGCAACATTAACTAAAACGAAATCATTTTCTTAAAATTTAGATGTGGTTGTACATGCATGTAGATTGCCGGGTGAAGCACTGCTTCTCCGTGTCAAGACCAGAATCCTCGGGGTCACGGGGTCTTAACACACCCCGCTCCCCACCCATTTTCCCTTTAAATGGGGGTGTTTCCCCACTGACATCGGCGGGACATCCCACTGATGTCAGGGGCCCTCCTACTGACATCAGTGGGAACTCCCACCGACGACATGGGACCGCCCCATGACATCAGTGGGCAGTCCTGGCCGCATCTCGCAAAGGAAGGCTCCGGGTAGCCGGAGCCCAGAATTTTCCAGGTATGATTATGGGACCTCTAGCACACCAAACTTTATCAGCGAGTTTTAAAAAAAAAAATATATATATATGTTATGCAAAAATAAACATATTAAGTATATTTTCGTGGGAATAGGGTTTTATAGCGTGGTGGGGGACCTAGTGATGTACTGATCCCCTACTGGTGTGCAGAGATCAGGGCTTTCTGTTGTCACGCTAGCCAGTTGATCATACAGTAGCTCAGTAGGCACCATGCTGTCTCTTTAACTGTGTGGGCAGCAATGGTCACCATAAATGTGACATCAGTTTTAATGAGCTTTTTGTATGTACTCTTGATCACACAAGACTTCCACCCAAGGACGTAGGAGTAGGCTACCCTCTACACGAAGAAACCTTTTTAAACAATTTATTGGGATTAGGAGGTAGGAGGACAGGGAGTCTGCATGGTCCGACACTGCTTCTCTTTCATAGTGAGAAAAGGAAGCATACAATATATGCCTATATTGCAATAATAGTTCTGAAACATTCAATTGAATCTGTAGAATGTCTCTATTGGCAGACAGATGGCTGTAGAGATATGGTGTCACAGGAATTCATATAAAGATTTGGAACGGTAATGCAAAAAAAAATAAAAAATACGTGGCTTCCTTTAATTCTTTTAAAATCACTATTAATTCAATCTATTTAAACATTAAAGGTAAACTGTAGGAGAAGACAGAAAAATGGAGGCCACGTTGCTTCTAACAGTCAGTATGAGAATGAACACAGTTCTGATAATTTTGAATTCTGGCCAACATGTTTTTGATTGATATTTAATGTAAAAGTTAAATACTTTGATAGCCTCCTTTTCTGTTATACAGTAATAGTGACCACTTTCATTTTAATGTCAACTAATGTCTGCCCTATGATCTAACACAAGTTGGCTCATGTTACTTTGGACTGTTAGCCTTGTGTTTCGCTGGTCCTTGTAAAGTCAATCAGAAAAGTACAACAATTCTGTAGTCTATTTTTTACTGAAAATTGTTAGTTTGTTGATGGTGAGTGCTGGTAAGTGAATGATCTAGCATTAGATAACCCCTTTCTTTAATGTATAAAATGCAATACATTTTCTTGAGAGAACACCATTGGAGCATAAAAAATGCAATGCTAATATACATTTAGTTATCTTGACATAAGATACCCAAGAATACCTGGACATCTTCTTCCAAATAGCAAACTTTTTGATGCTCTTAAATATTTGCAACTGTTTAATAACTGTTTAGAAATTAAAAGTCGGGGCTTAGGTGTAAATTCAAGTGCAGTTTTCCGCATTCATACCTAGAAACTTCCCAGGGCAGGATAACCAAAGCTCTTCCTCATCTGGGGGTGTTGTTTCATGAGGAGGCTAAGGGTAGCTGCTAATGTAGGCAGGGATAGTCTTATATAGAGATGAGTCTTGAGTAGAAGGTAAAGTGTCAGGGAGTGGGCGAACCACTCCCCCTGTCCTTGAGAAAGAGTAAACCCGGGGACCCAGGGAAGCATCTATTCACCTAGAGACTCTGGGTCAGACCCGAAAAGTTTTCAGGTGTGCTCATATTATTTATGTTTAAATGTCTGATAAAATATTGTAATAATAATATAATATAATAATAATGTTTTTTATTATCTAATATGCAAATTCTTGCTGGTGAACGTATATACTTAAGTGACCCTCGAATGCCCTGAATATATTAGTCTTTGATTGTAAAGTAAAGTTATGTTCTTTATATAACTTTAAAATGGCACATTTTAATAATATATATTTTCTTTATGCAGAATCCACTTCACCTACAGCTTAGTCTTGAAAACTCATTAACGTCGAATGCAGAAGTCACCTTTTCCATCTTGACCATGAACAGCTGGTACAATTACAGTTTATTGATTTGTCAAGACGACTGGAATATAACAGATTTTCTCACACTGGCTCAAAATAACTCTAGATTTCACCTTGGATTAATTATAAACATAACCGTAAATCTGACTTTAAGCAATTACATGATGAGTTACTTGCAATTAAACTTGGAGAGCATAAAAGACACCACATCCACCATTGTTATGTTTGGTTGTGACATGGAAGACACAAGACAAATTTTTGAAATGGCTACCCATTATGGAATTGTATTACCAGAATTTCATTGGGTTTTTGGAGACTCGCAAAGCGTTGATGAATTAAGAACTGAAGGATTGCCACTGGGACTTATAGCTCATGGTAAAACAAGAGAGTCCTTCTTTGAGCACTATGTACAGGATGCTATGGAGCTAATAGCAAGAGCCGTCGCCACGGCTTCTATGGACCAGCCAGAACTAGCACTTATCCCCAGTACGACAAACTGTATGAACAGAGACACCATGAACCTCACTTCTGGGCAGTATTTATCAAGGTATGACTTCTCATTTAATCACCGTTTGTGAATGATCGAATAGTGGATTTTTGGTCCTGAAAACACATGTGTATTTCTGTTTTGTTTTTGTTTTTTTAGAACCTTTTAGAGAAAAAAAAACTTTGACAGAAGGATATATTAAAGATATTCACATATATGATATATTTGTCAAAAAAGCTGGATTAGGCTATTATAAAACCATACTTATAAAACTTAATGGCTTTTATTGAAACAAAATCAAACAAATAAAACCTACTCCTATTTGGGAGGCTTACTAAACAGTAGTCTTTATCTGACCAGGTCTGGCCAGTATAACTGGTTCCAAGTACAAAATAAAAACAGCAAAAACTAAACAGTTCGTAAATCAAAGCTGTCGCTCTTACCAGCCCACCTTGTAATACACCCAGGTACACCTCTTGTTTCTTCCAATTTTCACAAAAATAATGGGTAACTGTTTAAAATTGATAAATATATTATGTAATGAAAGATAACTTATGTGGTTTTTCAAGCATGCTGTAGACTAATCTGAAATCGTGGTGGCATCTGATCGGACTTTTGTGCAGTAGATAATAACATCTTTTACAAGCCATATTGAACACTAAATCTTCCATGTTAACATTTGTGTTCATGCATGCCATATTATATGTGCAGAAGTATTATACAGGTGTGAAAAAATACTGTTAGTAGCAATGCTTTCAAAAATAAATATGTTAACAGTTTACTTTTATCACTAAACAAAGTGAGAAAGCAAGAAATCAGAAAGAAAATATAATTCAAATCAATATTTGGTATGACCACCTTCAAAATAGCATCAATGCCTCCAGGTACACTTGCACAAAGTCAGGGAATTGGTATGCATATACAGTGGATATAAAAAGTCTACACACCCCTGTTAAAATGCCAGGTTCTTGTGATTTTAAAGAAAAGAGACAAAGATAAATAATGTCAGAACTTTTTCCACTTTTAATGTGACCTATAACATGAACAATTTAATTGCAAAACAGACAATCTTTGAGGGGGAAAAATTAAAAAAAAAATAACCTGGTTGCATAAGTGTGCACACCCTTAAACTAATACTTTGTTGAAGCACCTTTTGATTTTATTACAGCAATCAGTCTTTTTCGGTAGGAGTCTATTAGCATGGCACATCTTTACGTGGCAATATATGCCCACTCTTCTTTGCAAAAGAGTTCCAAATCTGTCAGATTACAAGGACATCTCCTGTGCACAGCCCTCTTCACCTCACAGATGTTCAATTGGATTCAGGTCTGGGCTCTGGCTGGGCCATTCCAAAATGTTAATCTTCTTCTGGTGAAGCCATGCTTTTGTGGATTTGCGTTTTGGGTCGTTGTTGTGCTGAAAGGTGAACTTCATCTTCAGCTTCCTAACGGAAGCCTAAAGGTTTTATGCCAAAATTGCCAGGTATTTGGAACAGTTCATAATTCCCTTCACCCTGACTAAGGCCCCGGTTCCAGCTGAAGAAAACCAGCCCAAAAGCATGATGCTGCCACCACCATGCTTCACTGTGGGTATGGTGTTCTTTGGGTGATGTGCAGTGTTGGTTTTGCCCCAAACATACCTTATGAAATTATGGCCAAAAAGTTCAACCTTGGTTTCATCAGACCATAACACATTTTCCCACGTGTTTTTGGGGGACTTGATGTTTGTTTTTGCAAACTTCAGCCGGGCTTGGATGTTTTTCTTTGTAAGAAAAGGCTTCCGTCTTCCCACCCTACCCCATAGCCCATTCAAATGAAGAATACGGGAGATTGTTGTCACTTGTAGCTGAGCTTGTTTTGCAATTGAATTGTTCACGTTATAGTTCACATTAAAGGTGTAAAAAGTTTGAACATGATTTATCTTTGTCTCATTCTTTAAAATCACAAGAACCTGGCATTTTAACAGGGGTGTGTAGACTTTATAGCCACTGTAGTTAGATGTATGATTAAATAATTATACCAAACAGGTGCTAATTATCATCAATGTAATATGTAGGTATAAACAGAATAATTAACTAAACCAGAAACAGCTGTGTAAGAGGAATAAAACTGGGTGAGGAACAGCCAAACTCAGTAACAAGGTGGGGTTGCTGAAGTTTAATGTCAAAAGTCATGCACCATGACAGGACTGAGCACAGCAACAAGGAACAAGGTAGTTTTACTGCATCAGCAAGGTCTCAACCAGGCATAAATTTCAAGCCAGACAGAGGTTTTCAGATGTTGTATCCAAGCTCTTGTAAGGAGCACAAAGAAATGTTGAGGACTGTAGATGCAGAGATCAGCCAAGGAAACGTAGCGCAGCAAATAAATGACACATTATGCTTACTTCCCTTGGCAATCAAAAGAGGTCCAGCAGTACCACCAGCTCAACAGTAGGGCCCTGATACACCTATCTACTGTCCGGAGAAGTCTGGTCAGAACTGGTCCTCATGGAAGACTTGTGGCCAAAAAGCCATGCCTCCGATCTGGAAACAGGGCTAATCGACTAAACTATTCACAAAAACACAGGAACTGGGATTCAGAAAAATGGCAGCAGTTGCTCTAGTAAAAAAATTTAAATATTAGCTGCAAGGCTAGTAGAAGAAGGCAGGCAATTTGCAGGCAATACTAATGCATGGTGGAGATTCCTTGCAAATTTGGGGCTGCATTTCTGCAAATGGAGTTGGGGATTTAGTCAGAATTAATGGTCTCCTCAATGTTGAGAAGTACAGGCAGACACTTTTCAACACGTCCTGATGGTTATGGTCCCCTACAGAGCCCTGATCTCAACATAATTTAGTCTTGTTGGGATTACATGAAGAGTGCAGAGCAACTGGGCCGTTTTGGAGGCAAAGGGTGTTCACACCAAATATTGATTTAGGTTTTTTCTTCTGTTCACCCACTAACGCATTTTGTTAAAACATGTCTATTTTTTAACTATATAAACAGTATATTTAATGACATCAAGGCATTATTGTTGTAGCAATAACATTTCTGGTTGTGGCAGTGTTTTTCGAATTATTGTTGAAAAGAAATCTCACAATTATTAGAAATATTCATTATTTTATTTTAATTTGAAGGGTTTTTTATGCTTATTTATGCACCTTTAATAACTCATTTTGTAATAATTTAATAACAGTTTAATAATTTCACCTATGCCTGTAAGTGTTCAAATTTGATTGTATTTGAATATTACAGTACAGTTAAGATATAATATTAAAGAGATGAAGTGGAATGACACTTTGTTTAGAAATAAAAAGTGACCTAACATATGTTTGCAGCCGTCTGTTTACCTCTTCAAGTCCAATGCTTTTTTAATAACCTAAAGGTTGAAGCTTTGATACTTTTACTACATTTATTAAAAGAACATGATTCAATTTTTCCATGTTTAGTGTTACCACACAAATTATAAATGGTTTGTTTGGTTATCAGAGATCCAAGCCAAGTCTGGACAGATATTCCCGAGTCTCTGCTCTCCAGTCCTTCTGGCTTTGTCAGCAGCGATACTCGTTAAACTGGACATTTTGTGGACTAATGTCCATGAGGTTATAAAGGAGTCAATATTCCAATTACCAGTGAAAATATTCTGATTGTGTTAATGAATAAAACATTTTATGTAAACCTAAGATATAGATAGATAATAGAAAGTGAAAATAAGAGATATACAAAGATTGTGTTTTTTCATAATATTTACTGTTATATATTCTTTTATATTTCAAACAGGTTTTTATCTAGCACATCATTTAGTGGTCTGAGCGGACACATCAAGGTTAAAGATTCTGCAGTTATCAACTCAGAAAATCATTACTTTATTTGGAATTTACAACACGATCCTCTTGGAAATCCAATGTGGACACGTCTTGGGAGCTGGCAAGGGGGAAAAATTATTATGGATTATGGACTGTGGCCAGATCAGACACAGAGACACAAAAATCAGTATCAACAACCTACACGATTACACCTCAGGGTTGTGACTCTTATTGAACCTCCTTTTGTGTTTACAAGAAATGTTGATGATGATGGCCAGTGTCCAGCAGGACAGTTGTGCTTAGATCCCATGACAAATGACTCGGGTGTTCTAGATAACCTCTTTGAAAGCTTGCAAGGAGATAACGACACAGTGCCAATTGAATTAAAAAAGTGCTGCTATGGCTACTGTATCGACCTTTTGGAGAAACTAGCAGAAGATATGAACTTTGACTTTGACCTATACATTGTTGGTGATGGAAAATACGGGGCGTGGAAAAATGGTCACTGGACAGGACTAGTAGGTGACCTCTTAAGTGGTGCTGCCCATATGGCTGTCACATCATTCAGTATCAATACAGCAAGAAGTCAGGTTATTGATTTCACCAGCCCATTCTTTTCAACCAGTCTGGGTATTTTAGTAAGGACCAAAGATACTGCCGCTCCAATTGGAGCTTTTATGTGGCCACTTCATTGGACAATGTGGCTTGGGATATTTGTATCGCTTCACATTACGGCAATATTCCTAACACTTTATGAATGGAAAAGTCCCTTTGGGATGACACCCAAGGGCAGGAACAGAAGCAAAGTGTTCTCCTTCTCCTCTGCTCTAAATGTATGCTATGCCATATTATTTGGCAGGACAGCAGCCATCAAAACACCCAAATGTTGGACTGGAAGGTTTCTAATGAATCTTTGGGCTATCTTTTGTCTGTTTTGTTTATCAACATACACAGCTAACCTTGCAGCCGTCATGGTAGGAGAAAAGATTTACGAGGAGCTTTCTGGAATACATGATCCTAAGGTACATCTCACCATGCAATATAAATATCAATTGTGCTTATGAGTCAGTGCTACAAAATCATGTGTGATGCCATACATGTAATAACACTATGTCCTGTTTGAACAGACCAGAGCCATAACTTATTTGGGCAGTGGGGATCATGGGCCAGCTGTGGAAATTCTGACTCCACTGACCAGACAAAGGAGCTGTAATATCAGTACAGGTCTGTGGAGTTGCAACACAGATCTCCATTCAGGACACATCCTGAATGGAGAAACCACAGGGCCCTGGTACGAAAATGACACCGGGCCCCCCAACTTCAACTTTACCTACACATACATGCTCACACACAAGTACACATCCATGCTCACACACAATTACACATGTGTGCACACACAAGTACACACAATTACACAAGTACACACAATTACACAAGTACACATCCATGCTCCCACACACAAGTACACATGCATGCTCACTCACACACAAGTACACATTTATGCACACAAAAGTACGCATGCATGTACACATACACCATTGACTGGTATGAGGAGACAAGAAGAAAGGGTTGCATGGGTCACACTGGGCTCCCTAGAGGCACGGGCCTATGTGGGACAATGAGGCAGTGCTCGAACATTGTGACTGTTCCACAGAAACCAGGACACTTGGATGGTATGTTAAAAGGAGACCTGAGTCTGAAAACCATAATATTGTATTAGGCCATGTGAATGTTACTGAAAATATATGTATATTGATTTTAAAAAAAGATTGCGGTTCTGAAGCCCTATGGGGATTTTGTCACAACATTTAGTTGTTACAAGACGTTGGTTAAGTCAATGATAACTTCTGAAATGCGAGTAAGAGAAATGGCAAATTCCCTGTTGCTGAGCAATCGTTAGGTTCTGCATGTTCTACCTCCTTTAAATTTATAAGTGGAACTTGCAAGAAAGTGATGATTTTTTGTGATTTTTTCAACTGCCGGGTTTTGATCTTTTCTTGGCATTCACAGACAAAAATCAAACTTTCCACAAGCCGTAATTTGAATATTTTTCAGACATGCTTTTCAATTCTGTTACAGGTTTCTGCCACAGGATAGGTGCAACTGCAGAAAAAAAAATATATTTGTGTTTAAAAATAACCCTAAATATAGTGATAGTCCAAATGCATTAGTTTTCAAATACACATGCATTTTTACTTAGGGATTCATCACAGCTTCAAGCAGGATCTCTGTTAGATCCAAGGATCCCTCTTGCATAGTCATCAGGGTATTTAAATTATTTTAAATTTAATTTATCAATTTGAAACCAGTGATTCTGGTCCCTTCTGACCGGGGAGACCACAAAATAATGGTGGATATATACATATCCAGCACGTTTAAATGCCCACTGTAATTAATAATCACTTTTCTACATTACGTTGGCTAAAAGAAATCATGAATTTTTTTTATGTGTTCCGTAACAGTAGTCTTGTAAGTAATTACCGTATTTGCTCGATTATAAGACGACCCCGATTATAAGACGACCCCCCAAATCAAAATATTAATTTAGGAAAAAAACAAAAAGCCTGAATATAAGACTACCCTATAGGAAAAAAGTTTTACCAGTAAATATTAATTCATGTAAATTATTTTTTCATGTTTAATAAAAGCTATGATTGAGAAAAATATATTTTTTAAATTTCCTTTTATTTGCCAACCTGCCCCCCCCAGTTATGCCACTCTGCCCCCAGAAATGCTTTATACCCCCCTATTTGCCACTCTGCCCCATGATATGCCTTATACCCCTGTATGCCACTCTGGCATATAGGGGGTTAAAAGGCATATCATGGGGCTGAGTGGCATATAGGGGGGTATAAAGCATTTCTGGAGGTATATAGGCATATCATGGGGCTGAGTGGCATATAGGGGGTTAAAATGCATTTCTGGAGGTCCAGAAATGCATTTTAACCCCCTATATGCCACTCAGCCCCATGATATGCCTTTTAACCCAGCATGTACTGGCTGCCTTGGCTTGATAGGAGTGTGATTGCTGTTAGCAGTTTGATATCAGCAATCACACTCCTATCAAGCCAAGGCAGCCAGTACATGCTGGAACCTGGGGATGATAGTAGTGGGATTACAGCCTCCATATGCCATGCTACAACAACCACCCCCCTTACACATCCATGCTATCACACACACACTCATTCACAAACATTTAAATACTCATTCATTCCATTAATCACACACACTTCACACATACTCAAAAACCCTCCCCCACCCCCTCACCTGAACTGCAGATCTCCCACTCGCAGACTTCTGCAGGGGACCGGCTGTAGCAACTTCTCTGGCCCCGCCCCCAGAGGAGGGAGGGGGGAGATAGAGTTCTGTGAGGACGCTGCAAGCTTCCTGCCCTGCTTCTAACAGAAGAGACGCTGCTCGCGACCGGTAAGCAGCATGGCCCCAGCATTTTTTTGGGGTCTGATTAGAAGACGACCCCGATTATAAGACGAGGGGTATTTTTCAGAGCATTTGCTCTGGAAAAAACCTCGTCTTATAATCGAGCAAATACGGTAATAGGACAGATTTGCCCGTAGAGAAGGGACATGGAGAGGGAGCTGGAAGAGGTACGTAGAGTTGTGATCCTTGGGTGATAGTGTAGCTAGAATACTGACAACAAAGCTGCGAAGCTGTAAGTAATGTAACGGGTGAACAGAAACGGAGGACTTCTCACGAAACTGTTGCCAGGTAAATACACGAGAGGTAGTGGGGAGGAAATAAAATCAGTAACAAGACGACCCCCTACACATTCCAGTCTAAAAATAGGAGCGGATTTACCCTGTTGGAATCTAGGATTATGGACCAAGGACTCATAGGGAGTATGAGAAGACCCTAAGCCCAAACACCTGGGTCCACGCCCTGGAAATGGGATACAACTGCGGATTTTGTCATAAGTCACGTGGCCACAAGTGCATCAGCAGATGTAAGAGGGAAGGCAATCGAATATCAGGGGAAAGTTGGGACTCCAACCCAGTGGAAGCAAAACGGTTTCTATCTAGAACCCAGTCGACTGCGTATCTATAATTGGCTGTTAAATTATAATCAGGGAGGTGCAGGATATTCAAGCCTCCGTTGGAGGTGGGCTGCTGTAATTTTACCAGCGCAATCTGAGACCGCTTACCGCCCCAAAGGAAACGTTGGAGGAAACGATGGTTTCCACAAGATGGAAATGATCCGACAGGGGTACCGAAAGGAGTCGCGTAGGGTGGGAATCTTGAGCTCGATGCGCCCAAGCCAGTGTCAGCAGTAAGATTAAAGTCACCCCCAGAATGATATTAGTAGCTGACAATTCTGATAAAACAGTGTATATTTGAGCCAGGAAGGAATACTGGCCTGTGTTTGGGGCGTATATGTTGACTAGCGTGAAAGAGTCTTCCCGTAATCGTATTTTTAAGATGGTATCTCTCCCCTCAGGATCATACCTTTCCGCTTCCACAGAGAATGACAACTGTGTCATAAGAATAATAGAAGTGCCCCTGGATTTTTGGAAAATAATGTAGAATAGCAATTAGTAATCCAGGTTGATTAAGACGAGTTAGAATTTTTTACGTTTGACAGGGGAGTTAAGCCCCTCCACATTCTAGGAAATTAGTGGAAAGGAGTTGACAGTATGTACCTTATCCGTGGAAGCGCGTAAGGCAGCAGGATCAGAAGCCATCAGCCCAGACCCTCGCGGGGAAACAGAACTCCAGAAAAGTAAACAGTAATCGGTTGTCTCAGGGAGTCCCAGCGAGCTCCCATCAAAACGGACTCGGCAAGGCAAAAACAAATGCGACAAACAATTTGCCCATAAAGTGCCCATTTTTTCCATAGTTAAACCCAACCCATGATGCGAGAACGTACGCACCA
>VKOC01046999.1:0-43293 GCA_009364415.1 Spea multiplicata
GCCCCCCCTTGCCCCCCTGTAGCGACGCCACTGGTTCACAGTAAGAAATACTTATTTAGAATTCACTATTATACCCTCTTGGTTGCTCATCAAAGAGCTGGAAGCTGTTTAAATCACTTCAAGAAAAATATATGGTTTCGATAGAGGATTTCATTCACAAGAGTTAAACTAAAATTAGCTTAAACAGACTACATTCGAGGAAATGTCCCTAACCACGAAGACGACAAGATGCTTTTAGGCATGAAGTTAAGCGGCCACGTAACTAATGTTTTACGGAGCATATCTCTACCTTATGTACTTTAGAAACAGTTCAGACATAATTAAAGATCTTTGACCCCTTTCTAACGGCACTGTATATGGTAATGTGGCTAAAATGAATATGAGAATAAAGGTGCCTATTAGGTAGCATTATGATATCACTGCACACATGCCATTAGTTTATTAGTCTGCACAGGTGCCCAAAATGCTATAAATATACGGTTTGACTAAATTCACTTTTATTTGCTTCATCTTCATCGAAAGACTATCACATGGCATCCTGTCACACCTTTGAAACAACATGTTCCACATGTCAAATTATGAGAGAGTGGGAGGTACAGGCTTATGGTGGTTGCAATAATTATAGAGGGCGAGTTCTGTATAACTTACAGCTTTCCAACTTTGAAGACAAAGAAACTATTACCAGACCGGTTTATCGAACTTTGGGCCCTGATGATAACTTTTTTAACCGGCTGGCTATTCTTGAATAAAAGTAGCTTATTTACACAGACTCATTTCTGAACACATTTTCTAGTTTTTGCCCTACATCAAGCATTTTGTCTAATGGTCTTGACTATGGTGATAATATATGGTAAAAATAAACAAAAGTGATCCAACAAATTACCCCACAAGAAGACTTGCCACCCATCCTGCTTGTGGCAGGACAGTCCCTCATTTACAGTTTTGTCCCATTTCCTCATTTCCATTATACAGACACTTCCGTTGTCCCAATTTGGGTAAAGTGCTGCTTCCCAGGTCGCTTCCCTTTCTCTATTGCTGGAGAGCAGTGCTTACCCAAAAATGATCCCCAATGACTTTACCTACAACTCAATATTCTTTGGGTCTAACCTCACCCCCCATGTGCAGCTAACCGTACCCCATACAGGGCTACCCTTTGTGAATCCACCCCAAAATGCTAGTTTTGCTCTCTGCATGCCAGGAGCAAAACTAAAGGCATATAGGAAGCTCAGTCTGTGTCATTTCTCATTTGAGTTATGTTTAGTCTACATTTTAAGCAACATCTGTACAACTCCAGTCATGGATACTCCAGATTGAGCACAGGGATCTTAGTTAAAACTTCAGTAAGCTACTATTTTTCATGCATGGATACACTGAATTCCGTGAGGACTAGAGTTGTGCCATCCTCATTCACACATTATTTATTCAATTTACCTTGGACATTTCAATGACAATTTTAGTTAATTATATTGGTTTTAGATGAATTAGAAATATCCAGTTACTTCCAAAGATAATTCTGGGGTTGTTGTATTAGTATTTTAGGTAATGCTTATCTGAAGTGTCCCTATTCTTTTACCCAAAGGTTGCAACCCTACTCAGAAGCCATAGTGAAGGAATATCAATGGTGACAACCCAAATAGCTTTGTACAATGAGACCTAGTTTTCAAGGTGATGAGTAGCATCCTCGGCTCGAGGAAGGTGTAGCAAACTTCTTTGAGGGCTGTATAAACACCAAGGTTCTAGCAAAACATGTTTCATATTTCTCATTGAGAAGAAACATTTCAACATACATAAACAGAAAGACTTCAACAATCTGCAGTAACTCATTGCCATTCTGGCAAGTCATATCCACCAGGGCTGGTTACTGAGAACCAGGAGATGACTTTCCATCTTGGCACTCACAACACCATTCGAGGTAAGAGGTCCTATGGAGGCTTTTTTGCTTTCAAACTACTAACTAATATTAAAGAATATTCCAATACTTTTTTTCATGTAATTTATGACATCTTTACCTTGCACAAATTGAAAATGGAAGCAGATGTGAAGATGTTTAATGCGTGGGTTTTATATTTAATCCTTTCAATATGAAAAAACTACAAAGTTTACCTGTTTGTTGAGCTTTGCACATACCTATTGCAGTTCTTTTCACAGTCACTCTATCAGTGCTAAAAGCTCTACCAGATGAAATGGTTTCAGGCAGGCGATGTGTTTCAAGGCGAAAGGCTCTAATGAACCATAGATTGAAATGTGATTTGCTACTAGAGTACTAGACAAGCAAATAGTAAGGAAATTAGAATGCTTAGATGCAATTTTAACTATTTATATGCCAGAAAACTGCCACAAGTTGACGTTAGTCTACAACATTGTAAAACCATCTTCTGTTGTGAACCATGGTAGAAGCAAATAAATGCCTGTGTCTATTCACTAAACTTCATGAATATGCAGCTTTGAATGTTTTCTTTTAACTTATACGTTTACAGTTAAAGGAAACCATACATAGGTAGGGTAACCAGATTGTTCCTTTAACTAGGGATTCTTGTAAAACTACACAATACAAGGCAGCACACTGGTCTCATCTACAGAAGGAAGGAGATTGTCAAGAGTAGACTCACTACTGAGCCTTAAGGGGGTTAAATGGATGTGTGATACAAGAACAAGGGATAATTGTACAGCTCCCTATTTCGGGAAGTGATTATAAGGAGCAGTGATAATATGTAATCAGTAATGAGGAAACATACAAAATGGAGTATAGCAATTCTTTGATCTGATCTGTTAGATGTGTGAGTAGTGCCAGCAAATCTGACACCAGACTGACATCCATTGGTGGAAATCCTAACTTAGGAATCAATTCCCCATTCTCCCAGTCACACATCTTCCGCCTTTAGTCAGTATTCCTAACAATGGCCTCCCTTTTCTAGAGAAGAGATCAAATCTATTGAATAGACAGATCCTTATTTTCTGCTCACAAGGAAACCACTTTACACACACACACACAGAGAGAAAAACAGCATTTTCCTTTTAATTAGGGTACAGGGTTTTGAGCAATATTGCAGACATTGTAATGCAACACATTGGATGATATTTACTAAAATTCAGTAAGCAAAAACTGGGATCAAAATCAATGTAAAACACATAGCCTATTCCTGAAAGAAAAAGAAAGCTGTAAAATCACAATTAGTTGTATTTTTTTTCTTGCTTTTCTGTAGTTGTCCATGAACTATCACCAAAACAAATGACTCTATATAATTATATTATAGTAACAAATACAATAAATCATAGCTTATTAGAAACCTTTGAATAACTAAGTAAAAACTATGATACATACATCACATGAAAAAAGCAACCAGCACACAGACAGACGCTTCTATTAACCCTAAAATGTCTATTAACAGGCACTTTGCAATTAACCCTCCATGTACCAGGTGGCGTGTAATGAATTAATGTACATTTTGGTTTACTCATCTGTAGATTATTTAGCTACAATACTAGAGACGGTAAGGTCACTTTAATGCATATATCTTATAATGGCTAAACACTACTGTCCCACATAATTTCTTTACTCAGATGACTTAATCACGAGACTCTACTTCCAATAAAAATCCCATAAAAATTCAATGCATTAATTATTTTTAGAATGTAGACTTTCTGGTTCATTGGTAAGGGTAGCATCTTCTACAATACAATATACTTAACAAGTAAGGCTGTTGCAAATCAAAAGATAAATAGCCTAGCAGATTTCATACTCATATGAAGCGATTGATGAGAAATATCTATATTTCCCACGAGGAAGCGCTAAACCTTGCTGTGCTTGAACAGACGCTATCCCTTTAAATAGATAAAGGCTTCTCTATCATATTTTAAGAAAAAATGTTTATACAAGAAAGACTTATTTGTATATTCAGTTTGATGACCATATACATGAGCATTTTCTAATTATAACAAATCACATATTAATTAAGTTACATGAACGGTGGCATCTTTAACCTTATTTATTCAGATTGTGACCAGTTTATGCCGTTAACTAGTTAAAAACAAAAAGTGTATACTTCTGTGCCACCATGATCTATTATTATGAGCTCTAAACACTTTGTAGCAGGCGTATGTAATACTGTGACGTTTCAGCTCTTGGAAGCTATAGCCCCCATGCTCTGACTAGGTATGATGGGAGTTTAAATAAAAAGACCATGTTTGTTCTGGGAGTGTGAAGCTTATTAGTATTAGCAGAGATGGTGACTAATTAAGAAGACACTCAACAAAGTCCTCATTCATCTAATTGCAATGCTATTTGAATGAACTTGAAGAATTGGTCAATTAGGCCAGTAGGTTTAACCCTTTGAGTGCCAATCTTAATGTTTCCCTAAGTTTTTATCCATACTTGAAACACATTCGGGGAACAACAGGATGTTAAGCTTATTCCTAAATCACTACATCCCTTCCTGAGCTATGGGATTGGCCAATGCATCGCAAAATCAATTATTTGGTGGTCAAAGTGTTACTGCAGTACTGTTTTAATAACTGGTTATTTAACACCAGAGAAAGAACATTTCACAGTATCACACCAAGCCTTTTGTATCACATTTCATCCCGCAAATTAGCCTTTCTAAGCGCAGAACAAGCAAGATAAAGCACACGAGGACATCTCTCTTTAGCCAAGTGGCAAAAGCAAGAGCCTGACCCTTGCAGAAGAGTATCAGATAGTACCAGTCCTAATCTGTAATATATATATATATATATATATATTATATATATATCCAGATATCAAAAGTATAATACACATATAGAAGTTGGGTTAAAAAAAGGGGATAAAATTATCTCTCAAAGATACAAAAGCACTGACTGTTAATGAAAGATTAACTTTGCACTAAGTCACTCATAGTATGCTTGGCTGGAAGGCAAGCAGCAGGTGCATCCAGAATAGGATCACATTTGTGCACACTGTTCAAATAATGAATGCATGTGTTAAAAATTCCTTTTTCACAATCTGAATTGGGATGAACCCTAAGACCCAAATCATTTTATTGAAACAAAACCCCTATCCCAAAGAGCATCATTAACGATGTCAGTAATTAAACCTAAAAATGAATGACTCAAAAAGTACTTGGGAGCATACAATTCATGCATTTTACCTTTTTTTTTTGTTACTTTTTGATCACAAACATTGGAGTGAGCACACCTACTTTATATTGTCTCAATTCTTCATTCAGATGTAATGTATATTAATGTAGCTAAATGATGATAGTGTGATCAGTATTAAGTAAACCTTAACAAAACGACAAATGGTAATTGCAGCTGTTCCCTTTGTTTTTTAATTAGTAGGATGGAGAGAAAAAAATTGATCTTCTTGATGCAAGATCTATCTCTACACATGCCACGGTTCTTAGTAGGACACAGCGCTAAGCTAAGAGTGATCGGTTCTTACCTTCAGCCTGGGCTCCCTGCAGGAGGATGAGGAAGAAGAGGATGGTGTAGTGGGTACTGAGACCAGTAGACTTGCATATTCCACGGGTCAACATGATAAGGATCCCTTATGTCTCAGCAAAAGAGAGGATTAGGAGAGGTGATCAAGATTGTAAGCTGTGTTCTGCACATCCACAGAAAGAGAGAGACGTCTGGGCTGAGAATTCACAAGGACTCATTCATGTGAAGAACTCTCTCTGCTGTGGCTATTGATTAAAGGGCAAGAGGAAACAGGCACAGAGAAGGCTCTGTGTTTCTGAAAAGAATGATACTGTACTGAAATGGAGAAGGAGGGAGAAAGAAAAGGCTGTGAGATAAAGGAGAAAAACGGGGAGGAGTAGGTACACAGGCAAAAAAGAGAGAATGGAGACAGAAGGGAGAGTGAAGAGGAACAGAAACAGCGAGCAATAAAAAGACTGGGGGATAGAAGAAAACACTGGAAGAGGTGGATTGCAGGCAGTAATTAGGGTGCAGAGATTTCGAGATCACTACAGGAGAAAAGCATTAACAAGAAATAGAAACCTTCAGTACAAAGCTAACCTGACAGTGTGTGTATAGTGAGCTGGTAGGCTGCTGCTGGGAAGCTGTCATGTTATGTGACCCAAAGGAAATACTAAGAAAATGCAGGCATAAAGTGCTCCAAGGTACTGACACAAGGATGGGAAGCCCCTGGAAGAAAGCGTTCCATAATGTAATCATATAAATTGACAGTGGAGACAGTAGCTGGGTCCTACATCAAGAATGCAGGTATCACAAGTCCCAGAATGCATGAGTTAACTCTATACAGTCATCTGTTTTGGTAGAAGGGGCAGTTCCACAAAGTATATACCAATTTCATGCTTAGTGGTCACTCTTTTGTTAGCCCTTCATTTTTTTTAAACTTTTTGGGGTTCAGAAAATCATGACAGATATATTGTGTTTTTCTGTTTAATAGTACCTTAAAGATGAAAAGAAATCTACTATTTATACACTTGGGTTGGTAACATTTTGTTTTGCATTATTATTATTGTTATTATTATTGTGAATATTATTCAGGTTTATCAGACACTGTTTCATTTGGTTCTTTAATAAAATCTTTCATAATGCCTTAATGAGCGTGTGCAGATAGTTTAAGTTTGTTTCATTGGTTTTGATCTGTTTATGAATGATCTGTTTATAGCAGTCTTCGACAATGGTATCCCATTGGACCAAAAGTGTATCTCCATACAGTAGACACTCATGTGGGCAATCAGCATTTGTGTGCAATAGGCATGTTAAGCAAAATGCATTTGACCAAATCCATTCCATATTCTGTAGACTTTAAAGGGTCTGGCTAATATCCCTGACATCCCCTTTAATGAAGAATGCATATTAAAATACTCAGTGCATACTTTAAAATGCTTTCTTCCAATCTGAAAGAAAAAAACTTACCTGGCCTAGAAGTTGCAGCCCTGCTGCAGAAGATGCCCTCCACCTCCATGATAAAACATTTATTGCCACTGATTGGATGCTTGAAGCAGCCAAATAGTGTCAGAAAAGCACTTCCATTGAGATCAAAAGGAAGAGCTTGCCACTTATGCCCACTGTGGTCACAAAAGACCCCCATCCACAGCATTCAAGGAGCATCGCAGGAGCTGACTGAGTCAATCCTCAGATTGACTCACAACTAATTACATATGGTTAATGCACTCCTAGCAATAAGATATTAAGTATATGGAACTAGTCATAGCTGTTTCTAGTCTGACTCAATATACTTAAGCATCTTACTTTTTTAGGGTTGTAGTGTAGTCAGTTCACTTTGTCGTGACAATTCAGCTTGCCTAACATGCGTCATTATACATTTATCTACTATCACCCTGCTGGTTCCCAAATTTTGTATTTTTATATTAGTGTGTGCATTTCTTGTTCTTTATTGCTTTTTAACTAGATACGAGTTTTTGTGTTCAATTTCTGTTAACAAATCTGATGTTAGGTTGACAAACAAAATGATTATACTCCTTATTCTCTGAGATTGTATTAGGGTAAAATATATATATCTGAACAAATCTGAATGTCTGTCCTGGCAAGACTCACCTCAATAAAAGTATGCAGCACATGTTTGGTAAATATACTTAACTACCTAAATGTTGCTTATGTAGTATTGTTTTCCATGTAAACAAATGAAAGTAAGGTAGGAGACTAGGCTGTCCCTTTCAGAATAGAACCAAATTTATTGGCAAATGTATTTAATTGGATAATTGATAGTAATTAATTTTATTTACATTTATATAGGTTTTTGTTTATTATAGACACAAAGACTACTTGAATTCTGGACATTTAAAAAAATAATTAATATAAAGAAGGCACAAAGTACAATACTGTTTGGCAATAGATGGAGTGTTCTAAATGGGCACAACATTGTTGAATTAAGCAGGATTATGGAAGGGGAAGGACAAAACTGTTGCCAACTCACAACTTCATCATGCTGCAGTGTTCCTAAAGGTTTCAAGTCCACAGGTCTCCAATCAATAGCTGAAGTAGCACAACATCTACTGGTGCCACGACTCAACACTTTGTGTCTGATGGAGAACAGGGATGATGTATCTATTCAAATGTAACTTACCCTCAGTTGGAAATGCTGTTCAATAAATCTCTAATACTTAAAATGTATTTTAATACATTGCTTTAGTAGTCCTCATTGAACGAAATGTTTAAAATCCCTGTCTTAGCTCAGCCTTGCCTGCCTAATGTGACTGCACTATACATCAATGGCACACATTGAAAAATGGGTACAGTGCAATCTTTACAATTTTCATTCTTACGCCACTATTTACAAAAACTATAAATTAATACATTTGACCAGTACTATACAGTTGTGATGAAAAGTTTGCATACCCTTGGAGAATCGGTAATATATGTACCCTTGTAAAATAAAACTGTAAATTGCATACATTCTTGTAAGCTTGTGTTTGAAGAACTAATAAGATGGACCATTGTGCATAAAGATTTCCTCAACTGCATGTACTATATCCAATTTTTGGTACCTTGGTAAGTTTGGAACAGCCTCACATCAGAAGTGGTAGAGGATAATACAGTGGGGGAATTTAAACATGCATGGGATACCCATATGAATATGCTAATTCTAAGACAAGGCCGAGGGCTGAGTCTTTACATCGGGAAAATGGGCAGACAAGATGGAGTGAATGGTCCTTGTCTACTGTCAAATTCTATGTTTCTAAGTAGCTTGCAATTGTATGCATATGCCAATGATATGGATCAGCTGCATAAAAACTATGACAAAATTAGAAAGATCTAGTTGATAGTTTCCACGAAACAGTAATAACCTCTTTATATATTCAGTGCTATTTAAAATGCATCCATGCGTCTATAGCTAAAAGGAAATATGATCCAACACAGTTCCAAGAAATTATTTAGTCTTTTTCATTCACTGTATGCAAGTGGGAAATAAACTGTTATTGGAGTTAGGTTATCCTCTTATTAACAGTTGCATTAACTAGCTAGTACACTACGAAGCAAGCACACTCAGATAGGAAAATATACACTCACTGGCCACTTTGTGAGGTACATCTGTTCAATTGCTTGTTAACACAAAAAGCTAATTAGCCAAACACATGGCAACTGAATGCATTTAGGCATGTAGACGTGGTCAAGACAACTTGCTGAAGTGCATCTGAATGTTGCAGCTGTAATCGTGACTCATCAGAAAGGCAACGTTCTTCCAGTCTTCCATTGTCCAATTTTGGTGAGCCTGTGCGAATTGTAGCTTCAGGTTTCTGTTGACAGGAGTGGCACCCGGTGTGGTCTTCTGCTGCAGTAGCCAATCTGCTTCAAGGTTTGATGTGTTTTGCATTCAGAGATGGTATTTTGCATACCTTGGTTGTAACGAGTGGTTATTTGAGTTACTGTTGCCTTTCTGTCATCTCGAACCAGCCTGTTCATTCTCCTCTGACACCAACAAAGCCCACACAACTGCCGCTTACTGGATATTTTGTCTTTTCTGTACAATTCTCTGTAAACTCGAAAGATGGTTGTGCGTGAAAATCCCAGTAGATCAGCAGTTTCTTAAATACTCAGACCAACCCATCTGGCACCAACAACCATGCCACATTCAAAGTCACTTAAATCCCCTATCTTCCCCATTCAGATGCTCGGTTTGAACTACAGCTAGTTGCCTTTACTACGTCTGAACTCTGTGAATCCAGTTTGGGAATAAGAAGAATATACAGAATATATTTTGTTTCAGGTTTATCTCTTTAGATATCTCTTTATCTCTTTAATTTGTAAATGCAAGAAGTCAGTACAATGGTGATTTGGGAAAGTCAATGCTGGCAGTATATAATGTATCATATGACTGATACATTTGCGGATCCAAATTCAAAAGCAACTACAAGCAGAATATATTTACATGTTTCACAACACCTAGGCTAACACTAAAATGCCAATTCTCTCTGTGTATTCACTTTGTAACATCTTTGTAGCCCACTTTGCTTTAGACTGTTAGCTCTTGTTGGTGTTGCTCAGCACACATAGGCATGTCAAGATTATCCAGTAGCAAACCTGATCTTAACCCAAGCACTTAATATTTATATATGACTTATTTGCAGCACATGCTTCCAGATATGAAATAGATCAGGGCCATAATATTACCCTGTACATTTATAAAAATTAAACAAAGTATCCTATTCATATAAAGATCCAAATGTTTTCATACATATCTCTATGTTGTTACAAATCAATAGACCTATTAGGAGACCAAAATAAGCATAGCTGTTTGCAATCAGCACTAACTTATTTTGTCATAAGTAATAATTTAATTATAATTTTAACATTTTTTTTGGTTCTACTTCTTAAAGCATGTTCCCAGGTTTCCACGGTTACACCCACACAAGTGCCAGTCAAGGAACTGGTAAGCAGGAGTTACTGGGAGATTTAATTTTCATTTTTCTTAGTAGTAACATGTAGTGTGTCTAGAAGAAAAAGACATTAAACAGTTTGTTTATTTCTATGTTTGACACAATATTTCATCTATAAACTATTAGTTGTATATTATTATATTAAAACAAAAGTAGAAAAAGAAAACACAATGCACTGTTGCTTGCGTAGAACTGTTTCCAATGTGACATGATCCATTTTCTGTCTATCCTAATGGTTGATTTGGATCAATACATATCAGTGCAAACGGCCAGGTATTTTTAGATGCCCAGAAAATACAAATTTGTAGAAAAGAATTTGACTATTTCTCAATGTTTCTGCTAGGCTGATTGGGTCTCCATATTGTCACATTTCAGGAGATATTTATGCTAGCTTTATCACTTTCTGTCCTGGATCTCTCTTTCTTTGGGGTAATAATAACCCATTTTAAACTAATGACTTTCACTGTACCTTATTTTCAAAACATTCACAGGCCATAGCTAGTTTAACCCCTTCCGGACCGTCGATTACATACTGCGTCTTCACTTGAAGACCGCAGTATGTTTTTAAATATTTAAATTCCGTGATCGTGATTCGCTGAAAAGCGATCACGTGCACGGAATTGAGGGGGGGTGGCTGCTACTGATCGCTGGGAACACCCAGCGGTCAGTAGCACCCGCCCCTCGCGATCCCAGCGTTCAAAGCGACGCTGGATCGCGTAAAGGCAGTGACGTACCTGGTACGTCCCGGTCTGCCGGTGACCCGTGACCCGGAAGTACCAGGTACGTCCCGGTCTTGAAAGGGTTAAATAAGTGGGTTTGGTTTTGTGTCCATTGTTAGCTTCCCATTTCTACCGATGCCAATAATTTTCATGAGCGTTCTAAAAGTATAAGACTATTGACCAATTGTTGTCATTGGGATGGTGAAATTAATATGTAACATCCTTATTTATTATCTTGCCCTCTAGGTTTTATGTGGCGGTTGGTCTAGACAAAGGTTTGAGTTATAGAGAAGCAAATCAGCAATTTGAACCTTATAGCTAATCTCAATGAATCAGCTCATGTTTTGACAGCGTGCTACAGCATAAGGGGAAATAGATTTATGAAATCTGCATTGAACTTAAAACCCTTATGTACTGTGTGTCTGGATTTTCTATTTATTTTAGTTCAATTTTCCGTATTGTGGCCAAACTACTGTAAGCTAATATTGTTTTTGGGTCAAAGACTTTAAGCAATGCTTCTTAAAACAGTCCCTGTGGATTCTTAACAGTCCAAGATATATATATAGCGAAATTGAGTGGAACATTTGTAAATTTTAGAGGCCTAAGTGGACAGTTTAGTGAACCATTGGTATAAAGTACAACTTCAGTTTAATTAGTTCATGTTTGGGTGCGTATGTCCTCTGTGATTTGCTTTAACTTTATGTTCCTTCTCTTGGATCTTTAAAGTTAAAACGATAATTATAAAAGCTGTATGAGCAGGAAGATACACTGTTGTGTTGCCTTTTGATTCTCTACCATAAGCACAAAGTGAGCTGCATCGGTTGTGTAGAAGGCACATTTATAATAATTTAAGTGGATAAGAATGAGATCAGGTCATAGACAGAATACCCTGTATAGGGAAATGGCTCAGTGCCGCTTACCCATTATTGATCAATTTAACTCTCAAAGCCTCCAGACTCCTTAACATGTCACAGCTAGGGTCATAAGTGACATTTGATTTAAAAAAATGCCTCCGGCTGTTTCAAGATTTTGCAAGCGTAGCCCTTCAGCTTACAGACAAATCTAAATCATAGGCCAATAAATATAGTTTTAAATCACTTTAAGTTACACCACTGAACATCCCAATCCCACAGAAAACGTTTCCTTACATTTCACACATTCTATTTTCGTGACTCAGAAATTCTAGCAACCAAATGGCGTTATGACCACTTCTTATTAAAAGTATGATATAGGGTGGATGCAGTAACAAAGGGGCATATGGCCCCTAAACATTAGCGCATGTTGTTTATAATGCAATAAAATAGATGGCACAAGGGCACCTTGAAACATCCTCTAGTGCTTGGTACGCTCTATTTATGTTCGTGAAAACCATGTCTTGTTAGGTAATGATTTTGCTGATTTTAGTCCCCCGTATTCAAACAATGATATACCAAATGGAAAAACACCAGTTGGCATACTCAGACATAAATAAACCATAGAAGAAAATGAGTTAGCTTTTTCAAAACGTATATAGGCAAGGATGGATAATGCTACTAGTAATTCTAACAAAGTTTGCTTTCAATAATGCCCTTAAGAGAAGGTGCTCCATGTACATGTCAGTGTATCTACAGTATTTTGATATAAGTCTATGAATTTCACTTAAATATACCGTATTTCCAATACAGTCAGCAAAAAGGTGGTGAATTTGTAATTGCGTGGCTTTGCTTCTTTCTGTTAATCTTTAGGTGCTACGGCCAACTTTTGTAGAATTACTTCAGCATACTGATCAGCCTTATAGTTATTAAAGTACCAGCTCTGACATAGAATGTATACTGTTTAAAAAATTACAATTCTTTTAAAAAGTCAACATGGAAGTGAAACTTGCTTCATAAGAAAAAAGAAAAAAAACATGGATTATAAATAAATATATATATATATAATTATTACCTAATTGATTACTATCTGATCACTGATTAGTTACATTTTTGGTCATCGATTATCGAGCAGGTTCATCAAAAAATGTCAGTGGCCTAAACTTGTCACTTACATGCAATCTGGCTACATATATTTATTTTACAATATTTATTTTCTTTTTAACCTAATAAATTGCTATCTGATCAATTAATGACTCTGTAGGTCAGTGACCATTGATTAGTCCCACGGATCATACGGAAGGGCATAATACAAACAAGATTTTACTGTATTGCACATTTGTTTTTATATATTTGCCCATTACCTGGGTAGCAAGTACTGGCATAGCTTGCCATAGTAGGGTCTCATTTTTTTTTTTTTTTTTTTTTTTTTTTTGTAAATTCTCCGTTTATTGTAATAGAAGCAACAGAAGACATCACAACACAATACTGCGAAATAGGATGTTATACAACAGTAACGTCGGTTCAGCACACCCATAAGTACATCCAAACGAGTAGTGTACAAAAAGTCACATAAAGAAAGTATATATACTCTTATACAGTGAAAAGCATAACATACAATCAGTAAGCGATACATAGGTGTAGACATAAATCACAGTGGTGCAGAACAGAATACACTTATGCAGGCAGATACCAGATTAGCGATTCATGTGCGATGGGAAATCGGTAACCGTCGCAGTACGAAACCATCGCTGAGGCCGCAAAGGTAGGCCACAGCAGAATAAACGGAGAGCCAAGGCATAATATTAAAAGGCACATAAGAACCTGTATAAACAACAGAAAAAAAAACACAAAACTAAACGATGCGCATGTTGACGGTGTCAGTCGATAAAAGGAAAAGAATAAACTTTTAAATAAAATAAAATAAATAAAAATAGTAGGGTCTCATTAACCTCAAATTGTTTGACATTGCTTTGTTAAGAATTTGGATACATGCTATCACAGTTATTTCCTGGGTTTTTTTTGTTATTGAATTGCAAATAAAGTCCTAATTCTTTAATTTTTATCAGTTAAAAATGTATTATTGTTATTAAAGTTCGATTTTTATGCCGACAGGTATTAAGGGTGTAGTAAAGGCCATCATTGTAAGAGAGAGAGTTTATGAATGCCATCTGGTAAGTCTAGAATCTAAGCTCTGCCTGTCTGAGAACATTTAACCAGGAGAAGAGGAAAAAGAGATATTATTTTGTTACGGCAAGAAAAATCCTTGCATGTATTTGCATTCTGTAAAGTATGTAAAGTATTTGCTTGCTTTATAGAAAAGAACCTTTCTTTGAACTGACAAGCCAAATCTATCCACCCCATACTGCTCACTGAACTTCATCATTGATAAGCATGTTTGAAACTAGTTTCCTGATACAAGGTATAACATAATTCTGATGGATTATAATGTATATATAAATTATGCAATATATTACGGTTAGATTTTATTAAACATTAACATTATACATGTATTATTCATACTGTCATAATCACAATGTCTACATCATATTAGTGCTCTTTATGTATTCATATTAATGACTTCCTGGATCATCCACCACCCTCTCACCTTTCGTACACGAAAATTAATAAGCAATTTTTTTCTGCTTTGCTTATGAACAGCAGGGAAATACGTTGTATCACCAATAGTGGTTTGTTCAATTAATTGTTTCAATTATTTCTGACAAATTAAATAAGCCTCAAATATTTTGCTTATCTTGCTTGTTGAGGATTAGTCACCCACCATTCACCACTCCAGTACTTGGAGAAAACATTTTATAATTTGACCTCGCTGAATTAGCTAGAGAGCACCAATGTGGGTTTCTCGTGCATTCTTCATACTCTTATCTTACTTCAACCGCCTATAAGTTACCACTTAAAGGGCAGATATGGGATCTGTATGCCGCACTGTGTTTTATGTCCAAGTAGCAAATACGTTTTTGATATTGCTGCCTTCAAAATACAAAAGCATTAATTAATCAATTGTGATGTACACCTCTTCCTCAAATGAATGCAACTGCTTTAAGGTCAATGGGAAATGGCAATTTGTACCTGCAGCACAATATTAACTCTAACAAACAAAAATAACTTTAGGACATATTCAATAAAGGAAGAGTTACAGGAGAGTTGCAAATTCACCCCAAAGTTAGCTTTCTTGTTTTGTCACAGCTTCATGCGGACCAATGGGGTTTACACAAAGAACGCATTGCAAAAGTTGTAAGATATCTTCACAATACAGTTATCTTACAACTTTTGCAATGTGTTGTAAAATAGCTTCACAATACAGTTATGGAATCACAGATAAATTTATCAGCCGATACTAGAGTGGCTTTATTTGTACAGTAGTAGAGTAGACTTGTTGCCTTGTAGTAAACTTGCTTGAGCAGGGCCACCCTTTCTTTTTATTTCCATAAGTTCATATTACATAATAAGTTAATTACATAATAAATTAAAACGTCTACTTTTTAAAAAAAATCTAAATGCCAGTAATTTTGAATCATATGTGTGAGAGATTAAGTACATATATGTGGAATAATTAGATAATAATCGAAACAATGTTATTATTAAAAAAACATTATCATAAAATTTTAAAATACAAAAAATAAGGTTCTCCAAAAATTAGCACTATATGGCCTAATGTATTTCATACATAGGAACTGCATCAGAGGCACCAGTTGACTAATGCCTGCCTAGTCCAACTGTAGAAGAAAAAGAATAAAGTCCCTAAGAGTAACTGTCCTCATTTAAGACAATTGCAAGGTATGGACAGATTTGACCTCTACACCCCTAAAATAAACCTGCTTATGGGAAATCCAGTGCCAGCTACAACATATCACTATTGACGTTGTTTAATTGTGCAATGATTTGGACTCTACAGCAAAGTAGGTGCAGCCCAAGCATCCTTATCCCACAAATATTGTTAAATATAATCACCAATGTAGCACAAGAGATATTTTAGCAACCACAATGTCTCCATATGCTTCTGTGTATTCATCTGGTATATTTACGGACCCGTCATCTAGAACCTAAATGCAAAGACACATGAGCAACTTTACTCGCATAGACATGCACATCTGTGCTCCTCCATGTATGTAGCTTTAACACAAATGAAGCAATGTTGGTTTTGTGATGGTGTAAACATCTGTAATATATGTCAAGCATTTACTGATTACAAGAACCTGATGCTCTGTTTCCGTTCATCTAGCCTCAAGGTAATTTAAATCAGAAATGTAATAATTTATACAAACTAGGAAGGTAATGGCCTTATCTATCACAGCAAGATTGTACTTAATCCCATCTTGTATTCTTAACTAATCTGTACACAGTATATTGAGTTTAAGTAAAGAAACTAAATTAATGTACACTCAATCAACAAAATAAAAACCACAGCTAATCACTACAGAAAACAAAGCAAAAATTCAGCAAACCCAGTGAATACCATTTAAAGAATTCCTATCTAAGGCATAAGTATTAGGGATCCCGTCATACTATATGGCCATATATTGCTTAGCCCACCACTATGTCAAAGTATCCCACTATGTTGAGTCCTATCTAATTTTCCATGGCTATATTGCTTACAAAGGGGCTGAATCAGTGGACTGCATTGTATTTTTTTTTTTTTTTAAAGTAATTTTTATTTTGTGGACTGCATTGTATTTTTAACCCTATAAGACCCTCATGCAGTTGAAAGCTTTCTCTGGATACCATTAATGAGGCACCTATGTGGCAGGTGGGGCTGCGCAACCCTAAGGTCAGAACCTGCAAATATGCACTGCAAAAAATGAAATATACAGAAAAGGGAGCACACAACCTAGAAAGCACATAAACATTCAGATTCCTGGGTTGCTGCTAGAATAATAACGACCAATAAGTACACAAATTCAAAGCAAGAATTCTACACATACCCATCAAATACCACTCAAAAAAACACCTTTCAGGCATAAATAGTGGGGATTCCATCACACATATTGCTTAGCCTGCCGCTATGTCAAAGTCAAGTTTGGCCATTACTAATTTTTCATGGCTATAATGCTTACCAAAGGGGCTGAATCGGGGAGACTGCATTCCGTCTTAAACCCAATGAGACTCTTATGCAATTTAACCTTAGAAGATCTGAGAGATAGTATGTACATATGCACATACATTGGTCCCAATGCTCCCAATGCTTTTATTCCTAGCCATTGGCATACAAGGCAGATCAGAGAAGAGGAGAAGTCACTCTGCATTGGTGTAAAATCATGGCCAAATTGACCAGCTGTGAAAAAATCGAAACACACTTTAAAGGTATCTTAACATCTTTTTCTCAGGATATCCATTATTTTTCTACATATTATGTTACCTCACACCTCTTGTTAAAATGATTTTTTTGACTAAAGGGAGAGTTGTGTTTCCAGCAAAAGATCTGAGCTGACCCAGCATAATGCATATTCAACTGGTGTGGAGGCACTTTAGGCATTGCAGGTATCATAGTCTTTGTGTTACCTTTACCCTCAATGTCTTCTTACCGAGCGGTATAGCCTAAGACCTGTAAAAATGTTAAATAGGCATCACCCACGTCACCTACCATGCAATAATGAATGGGGCATCTCTCATACAATGTAGTCTTGACCTATGGGTATGGTGGAAAGCCTAATATTAGTTTAAGCATGTAAGCCAGTCTGCTGTTATTAAATATTTAAATTGCACTCTGTGATGCATGTTCCTTAGAGGCGTAATATCTGCATGTAAATGTTAGCATCTTGCTCTTCCAATCCCTGGCTTCAGACACAGTAATTGCAATCCCTGCGCCTTCTATAATTGTTTGCTGAATTAAATAGGAGAGTTTAATTGGAATGATATTTTGCTTTGGCTTCATTTTGAAACTCAGGAGATAAGATACACATGGCCATTATTTCTGTCTGTTTTTTTTTCTGTTCATTCAAAGACATGATCCAGAGGTCATTTTATGTTATTTTATTACTTTAAGTCAATTTTCCAACGAACCCCTTTCCTGATGACAATCAATTGCAGAAAGACCAGATTAAGGGAATTTTGAAGAGTTTTGCTGCTGTGTGTCAACATAAAAAAGAAGGGCACAACTTACTCATGTACCTGGCCTGAAGAAAAAAAAAGGAACACAATTATGACAAAATCTCTATTCGTATAGTTGTCATTGTGGGAATTGTCAGCCACACAGGGTGGGACTTAAAGCAAAGTGTGCTATGATTAAACCTTTGCTTTATGGCCGGCTCAATGTAAGTGACATTTCATATTTTTGCTGTAATGTGCATAGAGGGAGGGGTGTCTGTTAGATCATGTTGTTTGCAAGGGAAGAGATGGGCTGCCACATCATGTTATCCTCCAAGAGGAGTTTTTTTCCCCCAGATGTCTTTGTGGATTGGCTGATGCATAGTGGTGTGTGTAGTGAGCAAAGGGGCTGCCCCATAATGTTGTAGATAGTGTTGTTTGTTGGAGGGCTAACAGATAATATTGTGTGTGAGTGGGTACTCGCTGCCATGTAGTATTGCATGTAGATGGAAGGACCACTCGCAGCAGTCAAGCCAGGGCTAGCTGGAGCATGGTCTCATATGACTTGCTGGATACAGGCACCCTGGTGTGGTGGCAAATCTCATTTCTATAACTGTTAATGACCCTGGCCTTCTTTGACTACTCTCTACCTAGTGAGTTTGTATCCTGCTGACCTGCTCTGTGTGCCGATCCTGGCTTTACCTGACTACCTGTTCTATGGCATCTCCTATCAACAGGTATCTGGTTCTATGACATTTGCCGTGCTATCCCACAACCCAGGTATACCGTATTAGCCTCTACCTGAGCCTCCATACTATTGGGATCATCAAAGTCCTTGGTCTCCTATCTCTGGACTTAACCCTTGGGTAGATTATCAGGGTGCTCCTGGGTTTAGAGGTTAAGGCAGTCATGAAATGCTGGATAGTGTTGTATGCGGGGGGAGGGAGATTAAAAACAAAGATAAGAAAGAAAGAGATGGAGATAGAAAATTGAAAGATAGCAGATAGAGGAAAGAGGGAAAGAAGAAAGAGTTTGAGAGAAGACAGAAAAGTAGAGAAGGATAAAGGGAGAGAAAAGGGAGACAAAAGAAAAAGGGAGACAAAAGAAAAAGAGAATACGAAGAAGGAAAGAAAAATGCACATACTTTTTAATGACAGACACATAGGCTTGTAAGAAATATAATTTTGATAATTCATATAGTAGACAGTTGTTTTATTAGGCAACAACTCATGTTTTGGTCCTCGCATCTGTAACTTCTTTCAAAATATGAGAACAAAGACATGAATCTATATATAGACACATGGAGAAATATTTCTCCAGGATATTTTTTTATAAAGCTCCAACTGGACTGCAGCTGGACTGAAATGTTGATCTTAAGTGTATTTTGTATCATATTTGAACTTTATATGTGTTCCTCTTCTAGAATTTCTATGTTTTTTGGAAAGACATAATATATTTAGATAGCTTGATAGATTTTTTACTTTCTTAACATATCTTTGATTTTGGCCAGAGCTTTATATTGTGTCTCCAGCAATGTATTTCATTAAAACCAAATCCAACATTACATATGCATTAGTATGGATTAAGAGGGTATGTATGTTAAATTCATTCTAACTGCAGCCCATAGAGCCAAATTTAATTAAGTGGATGACTAATTCAATTAACATAGGCTACCTTAATTTTCATTTGTCGCTTTGTTTCAGACATTTTCTTTTTAACGCTAATAGGATACTTTACATAACTTCCTTCATTATTTTAAAGTCTCTAATCACAGATCCTCCAGACAATTACCACAGGGCAATCCTAGTTCAGGACATTTCTGGAATGGATGGATATAGGGACATTTAACATTATTTCTAATTTCAACACAACTTGAGGCCACTTGATTCCTGGTGCTTACCATATGCATAATTTGCAGAATATCTTTTCCAGACTGCTGTCCCGTTGTCAAAGTATGTTGCTTTTAACCAAGGGTGTCAAACAACAGGACTTAAGGGCAACAAATATACAAGGATTTCTGTAGACTCATGCTTTGAAGACAAGTGCTCATGCTAAGATATCCAGAAAATCTGTCCTGTTGCAGTCCCCGAGGTCTTGAGTTTGACACATCTGCTTTATGCTCACTATGATCTAGGGCTGCAACTAACGATTATTTCCATAATCGATTAGTTGGCCGATTATTTTTTCGATTAATCAGATAAAAAATGTACATTTTTCATTTATTTAAAATAATTTAATTAAGTAATGTAGGATGTAAAAAATCAAACAAAGCACAGAAAAAGAATGCCATTTCTTTGTTTTATTTACAGACCTGCCCCCCCCCCCAGTTTATGCACATTTGAGCCCAGGCTTGCCCACACTGCCTCCCAGATATGCCAGCATACCGCCAGATATGCCCATTCCGGGGACTCCCCGACATATGCCGTTTAGTATACCTGCTATATCGCTATACCCAGTATATGTCACTGGAACTCCGTCTTCCCCAGGTAATGCCGTGTATACCCTGATAGTTTTCCCGATGCCCCATAAGTTTGCAATGCTCATATATTGTAGACTCGTTTCACAGACAACAATATGTTCTATAAATAGAATAGCAGGGTAATCTTCACGAGTCCCCCAGGATTTAGATTCCCTTCAGTTTTGCCCTCCTTACCTCTAACTGCATACTTAAGTTAACTTTATTGTAATTAATTAAATTAACCCTCATCTCAGCATTAAAGTTAACCCTTGAACAGAAGACCTCCATCAACGCACAGACTGCCCCTAAATTAAGCCCTACACCCCATCACCACGAACTTCCGCGTGTACTGCGCCCTAAAATTAAACACCAAACACCCCATCAATTCACACAGCCGCTAAATTGACCCTACCACCCGTTAAAGCTTAACCCCCGTAAATTAACCCTAAAACACCCCATCAAACCACAAACGCCCTAAATGGTAACCCTAAACCATCCGCCATCAACCACAACATTGCCCTAAAATTAAGCCCTGAAGAACCCTCAACCCAATTAACCTAAAACACCGCCACTAACTATAATGCCCCTGAAATTAACCTGCCCAAACACTCCACTAACTATAACTGCCCCTAAATTCACTCTAAACACCCCATTAACTATAACTGCCCCTAACTTTCAGTAGCCCCGCCCCTTTCTGTCTCCCTTTCCCTCCCTGCAGTCACTGCCGATAGGCCCCGACCCTTTATCTCTGTCCCTCCTTGCAGCCAATCGGCAGTGACTGCAGGGAGGCACTGGAAGAAGGAAGTGGGTGGGCCAACTGCAGGAGCAGCTGCAACTAATTGATAATGAAATTCGTTTTCAACGATTTTCATTATCGATTATTAACGATTTTCTCGATTAGTTGTTGCAGCCCTACTATGATCCAAACTTTTTGAAATGGGATCATCTACTTGAGGGTTTATCTGTGGCCAGTAAATAACACCTGGATGAAGATGTGGGGAAGGCACTCAGAATAATTTATAAACAGGGTAGCAAATCAGGAATAGCCAACAGTATAAGTGATAAAAGCTAATATGACTAGAAGATTTAACTTTTCTTCTGAATAGAAATGCAGTCCGTAAACTGAATTAGCTTCTAACTATGTCCTTGCCCTGTTTCCCAAGCCACTAAACAGGCCCAACCAGTCTACCTACAGAGACATAGGTCCTTTTTGCCCAATTACCGTATGTGTGTCCCTCCTAATATAAGATGATCAGTGAGCTTTTTTGCATATGATAGCTGCGTGTTCCTTGCAGAATCCCCCATATGCATTTGCTCCTTTCCACAACCCTCAGCTAAATTCCATGCAGAAGATGCGTTCAGTTTAACACATTTCCGTGCACATGACATTTTCACCTCACTGACTTGGGAAAGGCTTTAGACCTTTCCCGCTACTAATTAGCTGTTTAAAGAAATGTCAGATCATGAATGATGGGTGTAGCTACTGCAGCAGGACAGAAACTTCTATGTTCGGGTAACAGTTTTAGTTTTTTTCTGGTTTACATTGTGGAAAAATGGATACTAAAGTACTCACATAGTATTTTAATGTGCATTCTTCTATTGTGGTGGTGCCAGGAACACTAAACTGTCCCTTTAATTTCTGATTCTTATGCTCTGCGTCATTATTATTTCCCACTGACTTATCCCTGTCCTATTCTTAAGCTGCTGATTGATGTTGGTTGGGTATGTTTCTAGTAGACTTGTGCATTTTCTTGTTTTTCCCATTCACCCTCATTCCCTCTCTCATTCTGTTTTACACTAAAATTCTCTCACAATCTCATTCATTCTCTTATGCTGTCTCTGAATGTCTCACTAACTTCTTTTGTCCATTTGCACAAGTCTCGTTTGTTAGCACTATAGATAAATTAGTTCTCCCATTCTCCCCTTCCACATGAAAACTTAGCCCTGTATCACAGTTCTCAGCTTCCAGGAGGTTTAGTTTAATTAAATACCTTCAAAAATATTTCAATGATCAACAAATTAAGCAGCAGTTCCCCTTTAGGATGAACAATGTGTGCATTGCTCGTATTGCTACATAAGTGACATTTTAGTCCTGTATCTATTTTATTGTGTAAAAATAGTGACATTTAAAAACAGATGACATTTAGGATAACTTCTAGTAAATATGTGTCTTCATACTTTAAATAAGAAATATATTTAACTAGATTTTGTAAAAACAAATATGATTGTCGACTAATATTCGAGCATAAGATAAGTACACAAGACTGAATAGAACACTAAAAGTTGTATCCATGTTTTCTCCCTAGTAGCTCTCTCATTTTTCTGTCTTTGAAATGGTTAGTTCCATTTAAAAATGGAGTTTTGAGTATGCTTAACCCCACCAGGCAGCATAAAAGGTGGCCTTCAATACCACCATATTAAAACCATCATACCACTTCAGCTGGGCTGAATTCAGGTGTCAGGACGGCAGTAGTGAAAATGAATTGGGATGCTAACAAAGGTTGCTAGGCACTTCAGAGATGTAAGTGCTAGGAACTGCTCTGATTTAATGATGTCAAAGTTGATGCAAGTCTGAGCTTCTTTTTAAGTAAACAGTCCTTTGTGAAATGGGAGATGGGTGCTGCTTAACTCTCAGTAGGAAAGTGTTACTTTAGTGTGAAAAAAGGGAAATTTTTAGAACATCGTAGAGTTTCTGTTTTTAAATGAGGTCTGTGACCACCAACACTAGTCTTTCGCATCATGATTAGAACTTACTATAGCTCTTCCGGTTACTTTCTCAGCAAATGGTGAGAAAACTAGAATAATAATTTTCTTTCTTATCATGAACTCACCTTCTTTCACCTCACCCTTCCCCTAAAGCCAGCAAATGGAAGGGATAGTTTAAAACTACCCTGCATCTAAGGCAAAAAAAATGGGCAAACAAAAAGGGGCGGTCACACAGATGGATAGGTGTCAGCCTGTATTTTTCATAACTGGTCTGTGATCGCTTTCATGCTTAAAGGGGCACTCTAACCATCATGTGCACTTTAATGCATTTGCCCGCCGCTACAAAGCACATGTTCTTACACATGATATATTTCCTTCCAGTCAGCTCCAGTGCAGGCTCAGCAAAAGCTGCAGGCCGCTGTCCAGACCTGGGAGGTTTTGAGCTCCGGCTACCAAGTGCCTACCCTTGCAGGACGCAACCAGAATTGCCCACTGTCCCGCTGACTTCGTTGGACGCTCTCGCTGACATCATGGTGGAAATGGGCAAAGAGTGAGGCATGTCAAGACCCTGCTCCCATGACCCAGAGAATTTGGGTGCTGACACAGAGAACTGGAGAAGTAGTGCTTCTCCCGGAGTTCTCTGGGTCAAACAAGGAGAGTTCCCAGGTATGCTGGTATCTATAGAGACCCCCGTGCACATTTGTGGATAGCATTTCCATTGATTTCAATGGGATCACTTTCCTGACTTATTGGCTGTTTAAAGTTTTTGGGTTTTTTTAGACAATTCGTTTTAAAGTACACATAAAGTAATTTAATATGTAGTCTTCTTTAGTAGGGCTGCTGGAGACAGTGAACTGTCCCTGTAAATAATCTATGTTGATATAATTGCTTATCAAAGTTAAAAACAGAAAACTAGTTTTAGAAAAGAACCAACACAGCAATAATATTAACATTGTTAACAATAATAGTGGATTCGAAGAGGAATATGGCATGCCTGTGTGTTGTTTTGGATGTACACCATATTCATATACCACCAGTTGGCATGTATTAGGGCAACCAACTTTCTTAACCCATATACTCAGCTTAGTCAACTGATTGTTGACATCAGGACAACATCAAGAACGCATTTAAGTAAAGTTATTAGTTCATAAAAGGGACATGTAGGCTTAGTGTGAAGTTTTTTTGGACTTCAGAATAAAATCATACCTGTGATTCGGAGATGACTACTTAATATCTTACTCCGAATTAATCATACCTAAGCATCCTGTATCACAGCTGAATTCTCTGCTGGAATACAATGATTAGTTAATCTTTGTAGAATGAATAAGTTAATATCAGTATTATAGATATGATGCTTTGGAAGGCTGTAGCCAAAGTGGTAAAGGCTAATGCATTGAGGGAATGCATGGGACAGACTTATGGCTATTCCGGACTGAAGAAATTACCAAGCAAGTAAGATTTCAGGTTTTTACATTGAGAAGAAAATGGGCGAATATCGGCTGTCCAATTTAATCTTTCTAGGTTTGCAACAGAAGGAACTGTAATTTTTGTACATGAAATCTCAGTCCAGAATCCACTCACACGTGAGCACAAGATCATTCCTTGTGTTATTCATGTAAGAGAATGTTGCCCAATCAACGAGGTTACGAAATGACAGGCTTGCCACACTGCCTCCCAGATATGCCACATACGCCCAGATATGCCACTCCGCTCCCCACATATGCCTTATATACCCTATATGCCTTATACCCCCAGAAATGTCACTCCGTCTTCCCCAGGTATGCCATATACCCCCCTGATATCCCATAGTGCACTCATATATTTGCAGACTCGTTCACAGACACAATACTTTTATACATAAATACAGTGTTAATCTTCAGTGCCCCCAGGATTTAGATTCCCCTCAGTTTCCCCCCTTAATTAATTTAATACAATAAATACAATAAAGTTAACCCTCAGTCCTCATCATTAAATTGAACCCTGCAGAAAAGGATCCCATTAAACACATAACTGCCCTAAAATTAATCCTGAAGACCCCATCAACCACAATTAACCCTAAACACCCCACTAACTGTAACTGGCCCTAAATTAACCCCAAACACCCCACTAACTATAACTGCCCCTAAATTAACCCTAAACTCCCAATTAACTTTCAGTAGCCCAAATATTAATGTAATACTCACCAGTTAGATGAGTTCTTCAGCCATTAGGACGGTATAGGAAGTGGGCGGGGCCAATTGACACCCCTTTCTGGCTCCCTGTCCCTCCCTGCAGTCACTGCCGATAGGCCCCGCCCCTTTCTCTCTGTCCCTCCTTGCAGCCAATCAGCAGTGACTGCAGGGAGGAACTGTAAGTAGGAGCTGCTACAACTAATCGATAATGAAATTCGTTGTCAACGATTTTATCGATTAGTTGTTGCAACCCTACAACGAACTTAGTTCTGCTAAAAGTTGTGACTGTGATTGGTTACCTTGCTGCTTAGGAACAGTATACATTAAAAAGCAATATATACACATATGTATGAAGCTTATCTCCAAAATGCCATTGAGGTCTAGTCATGCAGCCTTGAACACATTTTGGGCAAAAAAGTGTATGTGGTGTAACTGAATTTCTATTGTCATTCTAGGTGCAGCTCGTCATGAAGCACCCTTTCGAGTAACTTCAACGTAAGCATCATGCTACCACTCTAACCGTTGTCAGAATTTTGGCTTGTCACTTGTCAAATTCCCTCAGACCCACTAATAACAAGCAGATACCATCAAATACCAAACCTGCTTTTAATGGGAAGACAGAGGCACTGATTATATTGGCATTTGCACCACACTATATCGCTGAAACAGAAATCAAAGGTATAACGGATTATCTCCCCCCTTCTCACGATCAATATTTCCCTTCTACCTCAGAGTAAGTTTCCAAATTGATGGTGAAAGGAGAACTTATTCAAGAAGGAGCCAAAACCCAACATGTCCTATAGTGATATCTCTGATACACCACATACTTTACGGAGCCATGAAATTCCAGTCTCTCATCCCCACTCTATGGCACTTGTGTCCAGTAACCTTGAAATTAGCGAGTCACCCACCATGACATACAAAGTACAACAAAAGATCCATCTACCAAATTACAAGATCCTAAACACCCAACAAGAGATCACATCAACACATTTAGAAAAATGCAAGATTGACAATACATGTCCCACTCCTGTACAGTGTACAGATCAAGATGGTGAAGTTCTTCTCTCAGATTCTGAGGTGAATAGAAGGAATGAGGTTAGCAAATATAAAGAAAAACTAACTAATATCCAAGAGACAGAGATTGGTTCTGAGCTTATAAGCATTAGTGAGCAGCAAACAAAAAACACAACCAGTGTTTCTTCCCTTATAAATAAAAAACAAGCACCCTTTACTGGTACTAGCTTGCCTTCTCAGAGTTCATCTGTCTCCTGTGCCTCAAACCCTGCATTATCCTCACAGTTACCTATGCCACCAGTCTCCACTTCTCCACCTCAGCCTCCGTTTTATAGCTTTGTCATCCTTCATGCCCATGAGGATCTGGAGAATGCACGTAGGGTGAGCAAACTTTTACAGGATCTTGGGGCTGGAGAAGGCACAACATTCTCTGAGGAGTTTGAAATCCCTGGGACCAGCCCACTCACCTCATTACAAGATGCTGTAGAAAACTGTGCTTACATCATCCTTCTGCTGACAAAGTGCTTTGCAACCCATTGGACAATTTTCCAGTCCAACTCTGTCCTCATGAACTCTATTGAGGATCCTAACAAATCTGGTACTGTCATCCCTTTCCTGCCTCAGTCAGATAGACTTTCAAAACACAAGATCCCTCTGGCTCTTAAGACTTTAATACCCTTGGATGAAGCAACTCCAGTATTTAAAAAGATGGTGCTTAACACCTTTAAACAAGATGTTGTGCAGAAACAATTTCAACATTGGAGATCTATGCAGGAAAAGAAGGTACTGAAACAAAAGACTGATGCGCTTGCTGAGCAGTTTAAATGCAAGATGGAATTAAATGCCTGTTATTTAAAATACTTAAAAATGCACCAGTCTTGTAACCAGTCTTTTCCCTTGCATCAATCACACCAGGCATCACACCCTACTTTCCCAATGCAGCCATCACCACTACCAACACAGCTGCCTGAGTTTTTCTTACAAAACTCTGAGGCAAACTCTCAATTTCACCCTTTTGTAGTAAATGGGCAAACACCAATTATTCAGATAAATAATGCAGGAAATGTACAGATTGGGAACCAGAACAGTATGAATGCTCAACACACAGCAGGTGGCTGTTGTGGAGATGATGGCGAGGATTATTCTGGATGTGTAGAAACAGGAGAAAGGTGTGAAAATGATGAGACAGATAAAGATTTTTAACATTCTACAGTAGGAAAAGTGGGGGAGGGGTGCAAAGTCAACATTATTTTGCTTTAATTATTGGACTAGAAAATATAGCTACTGTAAGATATCCCTATTTGCGGTGATCCAGTTGAAGGCAACGAAAACTCTTGTAATCTGTTGCTGTATGTGTCCCCATGGAGAGTTTGGGGTCCTTTGTAACTCTGTAGGCAATCTGAAGAATCCATGGATATTCAACAAATCTTAAAAAATTAAGTATCTTGCCAAAAAGCAATCCAGTTTATCCTTAACTGTCTAAGGTCTAAGCAAGTAGCTTATTCTAGTACTTTATAGCTGTTACTGTAAAGGATGCTGTATAGCAGTATGATCTTCACTCCATGAGGCCCCCCCCCCCCAAAAAAAAAATTGAAAACAATATATATTGCATAAACAATAAAAAAATCCTGATTTTATTTTTCTAATCCACATCACTCTTACTCCATTCAACTTTGCTATACTTTATTATTTTCACCAACTGTATCCCCCCCATTTCAACTGTAATATCTCTGTAGATTATACAAGGCAGTTGAAGTTGATTTGTAATAAAAATTAAAATTACATGATGACAGTAGAGAATACAACTTGACCAATGTGTCCCCCCACCCAAAAGAAATTCAAAACCAAATAGTACAGGGTTAAATTGATAGTTACGTTAAACAAAATACAAGTAGAATGTACATATGTCCACAAGTATGGCACCCTTTGCAACCCCGGTTCATCTGTTTTTGTGGGCTTCAACGCCTACCAGTCAGAATTCTGTCTCAATTTGATGTTGTAATCAAGAAAGCTGGGTTTTTATTTTTAATTAAAAAAAATGTGTATACATTCCTCTTTTTGATGTCTCATTTTGTATTAGGGCTGCAACAACTAATCGATAAAATCGATAATGAAAATCGTTGCCAACGAATTTCATTATCGATTAGTTAAATCGATTTTTATCGATTTATAAAATGAGGGTTTTTTCAGAGCAAACGAGCTGAAAAATACCCCTCATGTAATCCGTTTCAGTGACTCACAGCAGCAGTTCCTACTTACCAGTCCCTCCCTGGACACTGTGACAACTGCCCCGCCCCTTCCGTCTCCCAGTACCCACATGGCTGTGACACTCATCTACTAAGTATGAAATAATACTTGGCTACTTAAGTTAGGGAGGTGGGGGTAATTTAGTTGCTAGTTATGCGTAATCGTGGTGTTTATCGCTTGTGTTAAATTTTAGCGGCAGCTTTGGTTAATGGGTGCTTTAGGAGGGTAAAATTTTTTTAGGTGGGGGGGGGGGGGGGCTCCCGGGGGGGGGGGGCCCCAAAAAATTGCTGGTTAATGGGGTGTTTAGGGTTAATTTGGGGCAGTTGTGGTAATGATGTGTTTAGCGTGAATTTAGGGATGCTATGGTTAATGTGGGTTGTTTAGGGTTAATTTGGGGCAGTATGTGGTTAATGGGTGTTTAGTGTAATAGGGCAGGTTTTGGTTTGATGGGTGAAGTCTTTAAGGGTTAATATAGGGGATGCCTTGTGGTGATGAGTTGTTTTGGGTTAATTTAGGGGAGTTGCTGTGGTTAAGGGGTGTTTAGGGTTAATTTTTAGGGGCATTGTGAGTTATGGACGGTGATTAGGGTTAATTTAGGGGTAGTTATGGTTAATGGGGTGTTTAGGGTTAATTTAACGAGGACCAAGGGTTAATTTAATAAAGTTAACTTAAGGTGCAGTTAGAGGTAAAGAGGGCAAACTAAGGGGAATCTAAACCCTGGGGACAGTGAAGCGCCTTAGGTTACCCAAAAACAATCAGACTGCGATAACTACACAATCCACAAACTGATATCTATATAGTTAACCGCTTAGTAACGTGACATATCTATATGTATACAAAAGGCTACCTCTAGGCTGAATTCGATTAGAGAACAAAGACAGAACTGATTAAAAATGTTTAATCTGAGTATAAAATGGGTCACAGTGCTGTTACACAAAAATGCATATAAAAAGAGACATAGACTTAGATAGTACAAAACAGTGTAAAATAAAAGGGATAAAACAGAATATCATACCATACTCTTTTTTTTTAGAAAGGCATGACATACAGGGCTATAAATACAATTAATATTTTAGAGCTTCTTGATCCAAGGAGAAATCCGATTGCCTTTGAGTCAAGAAGGATTTTTTCTCCCTGATGGCAGAATTCAAAGTTGCTTAATTAGTGGGTTTTGCCTTCTTAGGTTAGGTAGAAGGGTTGAACTTGAAGGTCTTTTTTCAACCTTATGTACTATGTAACTATGTATATTGTGCTCTGATGCCTTGACAGCTAGTGATGAAAATTGTGCCCTCAGTATATTTTACCACACCTACTGTATGCATAAAATATAAAAATGAACCATGATATTGTCATCCACACGTTCCACACACATCCACAAGGTTTAAAGTTCTTCAGAATTAATAAAGAAGAATGGAAGTTGAAACGTGATTGTAACAGTTCTCCAAGGCACTTGCACACTCTAGTGGAATGACAGCCAACCAAATAGGAAGTCCTATCAGAACAGTCACTCAGTTCTCCACAGATTACCTGATACTGCAGCACTTCTTGTATAAAAACTTCTCACTGGGACAAATTAATGTAGAGCGGGTAAAAGCTCCTCTTCTCCAGCACCTCATCTTTCCCAGCACCTCTGATTACTAGCATGAAGGCACAAAACATTTAAAACTACCTTTTAAGATAGCATCTTAAAGACACTTGTTGATCAAGCAGGTTTGATTTAGTTTATTCAAGCATCAATAGCTTAACCAACTACAGGTGTACTGTCAAAAACAAAACAGTACACCCACACAGTCATACAGAATACAGGTAACAGTAACGTAACAGTAATCAAATCATAAAGTAAAAAAAGAAAAACATTTAACAATTCCAAGGAAGAAGAAATAGTGGCATTTCTACAGGAATAACAACTGAAGGGGTGTGGGATGAGTGGAAACGGATATAGCAAAAGAAGGGTGTCATGAAAGTGAAGAGTGGGATTAATACACTCTCCCCGAGATGATGAAGTCTCTGAGTAAACTGATGATCAGCATTAACATAGATAAACAGATGTATACAACCCAACCTTTAATACCCCTTTACTATTGAATGTCCCACTGGCAGCAATCCTATTAATGGGATTAGTTTACACTATGGAGTTCCTGCCTGTGCTATCTTTGTTTGGCAGCCAGGCTGGAGCCATCTCTGAGTACCTTGGGGCCCTGTATGACACGTCATTCTGTCACAAAGGTGGTTACTGGCAAGCTTCTTCTATGGCACCCTCCATGTGAGTTCCTGGAATGGTAGGTGAAGAACTTCCTCTCCACAAAATATTTGAGGTTGGTTTTTCAAATTAATCCATTAAGCCTGTGCTAATGGACACTTCCAAGATGTAGTGAAGTTTCCTCCACTACAATGTGGGATGTGTCTGAACTTGCACATCCCCTAGCATGCAGAAATGTCCTAGGGGGAGACCTTCTTTAATGGCTATCTATGCCATGTCTCTGTGTCTGTTAATCTACTAAATGCCACATTAATCCAGACTCTCTCTCTGATGTGGCATAGATCATCCTGGTTTAACCATAATTTGTGGATCTTCACACACTTGGAAAAAATGCTGGTAAAACCAAGGTGTGTGGCAGTTGTGAGGGATGGAGGGATCCCCATTTGTTTTTGTATCAGACGTAGCATCAGGTACACAATCTTTCACTTAAAGTGAGATAATATAAAATTATATGAAGAACAAATCAAACACATAAGTATAAGCGGTTCAAACTAGACTTGTTCGCCTTTTTTTACAAAGCCAAATAATTTATATATATTTCTGTAAAGCAGACAACCCAGACTATCCTATCAAAAGTATATATTTCTGTAAAGCAGACAACCCAGAGTATCCTTTCAGGGGTATTTGGGCACTCTTCATGCAGCTATTTCATGCCCCCCAACTTTCCCGCTTTGCAGGGGCAGAGGAGGGGTGAGGTGAAAGTGGTTCTCAGCTCATTTACAGCTGCGAGGGGGCGCACAGCCTCTCGATCAGCAGCTGCAGCCTGCAGGACTGGTTGGGTAGATCACAATCTCCCTCTAACAAACATTAGCCAAACATTAGGGAGCGCAAGGTCTGTCACTTAAGACATCAGCTTCCATTAAATGGGGGCATAAGGCATTTCTGGAGGCAGAGTGCTCTGTGAAATGCCTTTTAACCCCCTTAATGTCACTCTGCCTCCAGAAATGCCTTTTAACCCTCTATACGCCACTCTGCCTCCTGAAATGCCTTATACCTCCCTATATGCCACTCTGCCCCATAGTATGCCTTTTAACCCCCTAAATGCCAAAGTAGCATATAGGGGTATAAGGCAATTCTGGAGGCAGAGTGGCACATAGGGGGTCAAAAGGCATATCATGGGGCACAGTGGCATTTAGAGGGTTAAAAGGCATATCATGGGGCAAAGTGGCATATAGGGGGTATAAGGCATTTTTGGGGCAGAGTGGCAAGCCAGGGGGCAGATGTGCATAGCTTTTATTTTAAAAAAAATATTCACATAGTTTACATGAATTAACATTTACTGGTAAAACTTTTTTCCTATAGGGTGATCTTATATTCAGGCTTTTTCTTTTTTTCATAAATTAATATTCAGATTTTGGGGGGTCGTCTTATAATCAGGGTCATCTTATAATCGAGCAAATACGGTATTTTGTAGGACTCTTAGGATTATATGCACAGGGTATTCTTTATGGCAGAGAAATTTTGCTTTAGTGGCCCTATGTCTCATTTGGGCCTGTTTAGTACCCCTAATTCTAAATACCCCTGTAAAAGTATATATATATTTCTGTAAAGCAGACAACCCAGAGTATCTCATCAGGGGCATTTGGACATTTTCATGCAGCCATTTGACCACCAATCACTGCCAAATTTGCCTGTAGCAATAATTCCCTGCTCTTTTTTTTCAGCAAAACCCTGTGTTGCTTAGATTTTTTTTGCACAGGGTATGTGTTAACGGTAGGGAAACGCAGCCAAAACTGTTAAACTGCATCTCCAGATTACATAACTACCCCACATTCTTTGTTTTTTTCTTTTCTAGAGGGACATATCCATCCCTTACATATATGTATTTTCATACATATGGCTTAATGGGTTTAGGGGTTGTGAACAGGGGCAGGGGGTTATACCGTTTAGATGGTTTTTTTTTTAAATTGCAGTATGGATAGAGGTCCTCTTATTTATGCCAGTGATGTTACAATGACATCACATAGCTCACTTTATTGTTTTTGGTTATTTATTGCATTATTTTAGTGATTTGGTTTTGTTTTTTGTTTGTTTATTTTTTCAGCTTGTGAGAAGAGTGAGAAACATGGCTCCTCCCTGTGATCCCTCTGCACCGATCACACTGCCGTAGACTTGCATTGGGGATTACAGCGCGCGTCATCTTGTCAGGGTGCCATGTCTACCAACAGCCACTAGTGGTTCCGTCACGTTCCACTTTCAGTAGGAACATTGTCCCCTCATTGTATTGGTCCTGTGTTTCAGCAGTGAAAGCAGAGCTTTCCAAGGCTGCTGGTCAGTGTGTTCATTTCACAACAGCACACTGGTGGAAGCCCGGTGTGTCTAAGGAAGTTGCTGCAGCAGGCTACCGATCATTCCTTCTCCATGCAGAAGTGATGGATGAAAAGCACACTTCCGAAAATATTCTGCATGCAATGAGGAAAATGTTTAGCCTTTGGGTGGGAGCAGAGGCGGGCACCAATGTTGAAGTTGGTTTTGTGATAACTGACAGGGGTGCCAATATGGTGAAAGCGCTGCGAGATATTCATATTGTTGGTGTGCGCTGTGCAGCCCACATCATCCATCTTGTAGTGAAGGCAGCAATGTCAGAAGGAACTAATGTAGCAGCAGTAGTTCTGTTCCGCTGCAGAAAGATTGCTGGGCACTTTCACCATAGTGTTAAGGCTAGCCATCTTTTGAGGGAAGAGCAAGAGAGGGCAGGTCTTCCCGTACACTGCCTATGACAGGATGTCAGTACGCGGTGGAACTCCACTTTAGAGATGCTGGAGAGGATTTTGGAGCAGCAGAGGGCAATCCATAATCTTGCCTCAGAGCATAATATTGGGATTACATCTCCATTGAATAGGGAGGATTGGACAGTGATCGCCCAGCTAGTGGCAGTCCTTAAACCATTCAGGGATGCCACAGAAAATTTAAGCTCAAACACTGCCAGTCTGGCCCAGGTAATCCCAGTGTTCTCCGATCTAGGCAGCAAGATGGATGTGTTCCTTGAAAACCGTGAGGCTGTTCAAGGTGGCACTCTACATTCTGACATAGCAGCCATAGTCAGGAAGCTGAAGGATCTGCTAAAAGTACGCCTTCGTAAACGCATGGAAGAGAGTCCCGAAATGATGCTAGCGTCTCTTTGCGATCCAAGGATTAAGGGAAAGCTAGCAATAAAATTCAATGTTCTCAGTAGCTACCGGGAGCAATTAGTTCAAAAGGTGCGTGACTGGCAGCGTAAAATGGGAATGCTGTCCGAGAAGGGAGAAGTGCAGGAGGAAGAAGAGATGATGTTGTCTGCTACTCCTAGTAGCAGCATCAGCAGCAGTGCCACAAGCAGCACAACAGCAGCTGCGTTTTGGGAAGAGGCACTTGGGAGTATAGTTGGACCATCTGACAGAGCTAGCAGCAGAAAGGAGAGTAGTGCTGCTGAAATGGTCAAACTTTACCTCTGTGAAGTTCCTTCTGCGCCTAATGTTGATCCTCTTAGCTACTGGGATGAAAAGAAGAGTGTATGGGTTGCGCAGCAGCTACTATCATGTCTGCCAGCCACTGTTCAAAGTGAGTGCATGTTTTCTATGACTGGAAACATACTGAGTCCACAGCGCTCACGCATGGCACCTCATCTGATGGAGCAGATTGCCTCTCTTAAATTCAATCTGCTCAAGTTGGGTTACCCAGCTCTTAGCTTGGAAAGTTAATTTTCCCTAATGTTCAAGGTAGTTTCTCCCCCTGGTTGCACGTGTTTGCGGTGTGGCAACGTCTTCTACCTCCGCCGGTGTAGCCAATTTACGCTAGGGCCTTGTGTCTGAGTTCTGGAAGTCCGCTCCCAAACGTCAAGGACTGACAGTGTTTGGATGCTTTGCTCTGGGGTGAAACAGGTGAGCGGGTCGCCAATTGCCCACTCATTCGCCTTTTCCATTTTTCAATGTTGGTGGTGGTGCCAGCGTCTCTTCTCTGCCAGTTCACTTTCTGGATAGAGTCATGCCCAAAATGTCCCGAATGGTAAGGGTAGTTTCTCCCCACTGGCTGCCTCTGTTTGCGGTGTGGCAACGCCTGCTACCTCCGCCAGAGTAGCCAGTTTACGCTAGGGCCTAGTGTCTGAGTTCTGGAAGTCCGCTGCCAAACGTCTAGGACTGACAGTGTTTGGATGCTTTGCCCTGGGGTGAAACAGGTGAGCGGGTCGCCAATTGCCCACTCATTCGCCTTTCCCAATGCTGCTGCTGGTCGTGGTGCCAGCGTCTCTTCTCTGCCAGTTCTCTTCCTGGCTAGTGTCATGCCCAAAATGTCCCTAATGGTAAGGGTGGTTTCTCCCCCCTGGCTACCTCTGTTTGCCCCCCCTGGCAACGCCTGCTACCTCCGCCGGAGTAGCCAGTTTACGCTAGGGCCTAGTGTCTGAGCTCTGGAAGTCTGCTGCCAAATGTCTAGGACTGACAGTGTTTGGATAATTAATTTTAATAATTAAATTATTATTTAGACATAATACATCTTTAACCAAAACAGTGCACTGCTACTACTCTTAAACATAACCGTACATTAACCCTAAGCTATTTTTAGTTCTTGTCCCACATTTTTCCATTTGCATACCTGCCAACACACCCAACTTTTTCGTGGACATTCCTGCTTTTTTCCAGTCCTGTTCAGTAAAAGTTGGGTTGTTGCAAAGTATGCCATTGTAAATAGGTAGCCAATTTTAGGCATGGATTTAAAAGTGGTCTAAAATTGATTTAAAAATGTAAAATAATCCCTATTCTTTTTATTAAACATCTATGGATGTGTGACTGTGTATGATAAATAAAGAAGGCCAAAATCCTTGGAGCATTTGTCTAGGTCTCAGAAAAGACAACTGCTCGGAGGAACTTGGCCCTCAGTTTAGGGCAATGTGTATTGTGTACACCTCGGATAGCACCATGAAGTGTGTGCAACTCTATTGTGCAACTCATGTGGCAGGGAGCTCGCCTGCCATCAACGAATGAAGTGCATTCTGCAGTTCTGCAATTCATTTGTTGATGCCAGACGAGCCCCCTTCCAGCAACCAATAGAGTCGCACACACGTACCTTTCCGGCGCCAACGCATTTGTTGCTGCTGCTGCTGCTGCTCCGATGTGGTATTAACCCCTGCTAGGCAACCGGGAGAAAACGAAGATGAAACATGCACGAAGAATGTCCACTAATATTCACCAGTAGAGAAGACAGGAACGGGCGAATATTCGCGGAATACGAAGATTTTCCCCCCCGAAGACGAGCACGAAGACAAACACAAAGAGCCCCCTGGTGCCCAAGTCTAGTAACTATGGTACTTAGGAGGCAGTAGTTAGACATCAGCTGAGTTAGTCTTGACACAGGGAATGCAAGACTGCTCATTAGCAATCAGGGGATTCAGCCTGACACATGGAGAAAAGGCTTTTCATTTAAAATCAGCATAGAACCGTGACAAAAAGAAGGTCTGTTAGAACAAAGTGAGATAAAACCAGTTTTCTGTTTGATAACCTACATTTCTCTGTACAGCACTTTTTTTTTTTTATTTGCAAAGAGAAAAATATTTTTTTTCCGTGGTACTTCCCCGTTAATTGAGTTGAAAGCACAAATTTGCCAGCTACTGTTTTACTGAGATAGATCTCATCTTCCATTAAATGAACCTTTAAAATAAATATATATTCAAGCAATTACACTGATTTACATATAAAAAGCACAAGCTGCGAAATAGCTGCTCCCCTTTGGAGGCTGGGAGTAACAATATTATTTAGTTAAACTAAAAGGTGCACAGTAATTAAACTCCTTAAGGACAGGGCAGATTTTCTTCCTTTTTGTACCCTGTGCAGGGGCGTACCTAGAGTATTTGGCACCTGGGGCTGATCCTGTATGTGGCACCCCCCCACACACACACTTTAAAACCGCATAGTTTCTATCATAATATGCTGGCGCAGACATTGACGGGGGTACAATTATCATCATAACTGTTATCATTATACACAGAGGCACACATTGATGGAGGTACATCATAACTGTTGTCATTATAAAATTTTGGACTGAAACTGAAAATTCAGCATTCACTTGGTGGAAACCAAAAATGACCCCCCCACCTTTAAAAAATAAAATAAAATCCCAAAATCGATGGTGGTACAGCATAACACCTATCACTATACATTAAACCAGTCATTGACAATAATGCAGCACAACCCCTATCACTATATACTAAGCCAAACATTGACGTGGCGCAGGCCTACCACTTAAGTGTCTGGCTTAGTATATAGTAGGGATGTACCTAAATGAAAATTCTGGATTGAAACTGAAACGAAAATTCAGCATTTCCTTGGCCGAAAATGACCCCCACCTTAAAAAAAAAAAAAAAAAATCCCACACTTTTAGCAACACACCAAAATAAGACAAAAAATTCAATAACAAAATTAATATATATATATACAGCAATCACAATCCTCTCATGCCCAGGCATACCCAGATTCTAGCATGTACTAGCTGACTTAGCAATCACACTCCTATCATGCTAACAGCAATCACACTCCTATCCTGCTCAGGTTCTAGCATGTACTGGTTGCCTGGCATGATAGGAGTGTGATTGTGGTTAACATATATATATATATATATATTATATATTTATATATATATATTAATATTGTAATTGAATTTTGGTCCAATTTTGGAGTGTTACTTTTAATAAAAGTGTGGTTTAATAAAAGTGTGGTAACAATATTATATATATATATATGATTGCTAACAGCACTCCTATCATGCCCAAGCAGCCAGTACATGCTGGAACCTGGGAAACTGGGCACATACACACATTCACAAACATTCATTCTCACTGAATGTTTTCCTACCTTTCTCTGTCACTGTCACTTTTCCAGCTACAGCTCCTTTTCCTCCTCCTCTTCATTCTTCCTCTTGGCTCTTCTTCTGTCTCTGCGCATTGCAAGGGAGCAGGGTCGGAGGTCTGCATTAACAGACTTCCCGCTCCATTGACCCCCCCACTAGGTACGTTACTGACCCTGTAACCAAAGCTGTTTTAACACTTTTGTGATGCTCGTGTTTAGCTGTAATTTTCATCCCTCCCATTTAGTGTACCCACACAAGTAATATAATGTTTTTTTCAGATCAAGAAGGGCTTCCTTTAGATATCATTTGTTTATATAATCTAATTTCCTAATAAAAAAAATATAATATGGTGAAAAAAAGCACTTTTTCTCACCTTTATTTGAAAAATCTTTTACTAATATACAAAAGCTAATGAAAAAACTGCTAAATAGATTCCACTATTTGCACTGAGTTTAGAAATACTCAATGTTTTTTTATGTTTTCTTTTGAATTTTGGCAATAAGTACAAGTAGCATTTTTTTCCCCAAATCTGGTCATTCTGCCCCATGTGCTATTTGGGACATTTTTGAAGCTTGCCATATTTACCCCATATTTACCCCCATGTATTTGTGAAAACTAGACACCCAAGGGTATTTCAAATGCTGATATTTTCACTCTTCCCATGCACAAATTCTACTACCAGCCTTTTGCCAATGTTTGTGGTAGTCATTTAGTTTTTTCAAAAAAAATTCACACAAACTGTACTTCAGGTATGAATTTACTGCTTCTGGCATATGTTAAACAACACCTCAATATGTGTTTAACAACATCTCCCGAGTACAGGGATACCACCCATGCTTAGGTCTGTTGGGTTGTTTGGGGGCTAAAAGGCCTCATTTGGGAGGTGCACTTTTTTCTCTCATTTTGACATCTGGTCAGTTTGTGCCTGTTTCGCCATCTTTTAACCCAGGCAATTCATTTTACCCAATCAAATCATACATTTTTTTTAAACGTAGACACCCCATAGGTATTTGAAAGGCTAGTATCTTCCAATGCCAGGATTTTTGGGAAGATACACTGTTAATTTTAGCACTTGTTCATAAAAATATTTTTTTTTTATATTTTTTTTTACTTTTTTTTTACATTATGTGTCCCCTGATGGGGACATCATGGCATAATTATTTTTAAATGTTATCAATTTTGTTTATTTTTTATTTTAGTTTTGTCCATTAATTTTTAATTCATTTTTATATTTTACTAAACGCATTGTGATTAGAAAGCTGGGCTCCAGGGCTCTATTAACTTGTATAGTTGAATGCAGTACCTGTATTCAACCTGCAGGGGGATCCCAGAGTTCTCAGGAGAGTCTGGAGAGAGCATCTTTAGAACTTGTTTATTTTTTTAAAGGACGCTGCCATCTTGTGATGCAAAATCTCTCTGGAGGGGTCACAGTGCGTTGTGGGTTTGCGGTTGACACAGTTGATTGCCTCCTAAGCTCTTGTAAATCAGGCGTCCACGTCCGTTGATGCTCCGGGGAGGGACCAATATGGGGCCCCTGCAGTAAATTTCAGTGTTGCTGAATGCCTCACCTTGCTGAGGTGAAAAAACGCTCTGTGAGCCTGACCGGGACAAACATAGAGACTCTGTGGAACTTTGACATAAGCCCCAGGAACTTTAACTGGGTGTAGCTCAGACCTCCTGCAACGGATCATGGCACTGTTAGGACAGTTAACAGAGGGGGTCCGGAGCTTTCAGGTGACAACTGGCATTTGGAGAAGCTCCATAGGGAGCCCAGGGAATTTACTTTTTTCAGCCCAGGGGAAATGGCTTCAATCGCACTGGAACACCTCACTGGGTGTTTTTTTCATCTGCACCCCTGCATTTTTGTGTTGCTCAGGGCCCCAACGCCCAATTAGGGCCATGTTTGGACTAGAGACAGTGGGAATCCCGAGCTATCAGACAACACCCTGGTTGTGGCCAAGCTCCCTTGGGGAACCCGGGGTGGCATGTTTTGTTTTCCCCAGACTATGTCTCAACAGGGGGTCCCAGTGTCCGAGGCTAGGGGATAATCCTATCATCTCAATGTATTGTTTGTGTATTCCCCTCGCTGGACATAAAGGTGGACAGTGTGCTTTTCTGTTCATTGTATGTTAGATGCATTTGCTGTGTATAAATACCTGTATGTGTTTCTCATAAAGTCAGTCCTGTTCTTGTACTGTCTTTTCAGAACAGTACAAGAGCTGAATACACTAAACTACAGCGCCAACGAATCTCCGGTGCAGCCTCTTCCCCTTCTCTACAAGGCTGTTTTTTTACAAAAAAATGTTTTGCACTATATGTTTTGTGTCAGTCTGGTTCCTGGTCCCTAACATTACACAAGGGCCATGAACCCAGAAGGCAATCCACCAAACATTTTTACCAGACTGGAGCAGGTACACCAGCACATGAAACAGTTTGGGTTAGCCCCCCAGAACTTGTTGCTTCATACTGCACATCAGCCTCTACCATCTTAGCTACCCATGGTTCAGGCTGCCCCTATAGCTGCTGCTCCCACTGCTCCATCCGCCACGGACTCCAATGTTGCTAGAGGCATGACTGGGTCCGTCCCTCTTCCCCAGCGTTATGGGGGACACCCTAATCAGTGCAGAGGTTTCCTGAATCTGGTTGGTATCTATCGGAAGATGGTACCTCTGCTAAGACTAAGGTGGGCTTTGTGATTTCCTTACTCTCGGACAGGGCCTTGGCATGGGCTAATCCCCTTTGGAAGATGCAGAAGCCTATAGCACACAATTACCTTGAGTTTGTGGCATCTTTTAAAAAGGTAGTTGATGTACTGGCTCGCTCCATTTCGGCTGCCAAATGACCAGGGCTTGATGGCGAAACTTGATGGTGTAATCCGAAACTGCTCTTGTACCCTGCTGAAAGATCATTGGGCAGGGTACAAGGGCAGTTTTGGATTACACCATCAAGTTTCGTACCTTGGCTGTTGAGGTTGGTTGGAATAATAAGGCTCACGTGGCTGCTTTCTCTAATGGGCTCTCGGATATGGTTAAAGATAAAACTGCAGCCCAGGATCCCCCAGGGATTTGGAGGAACTGGTCTCATATTGACTCCCGATTCCCATATCTTTGCTGCCCAAAGAGTACCAAGAGTTTTGAGATGTATTTGAAAAGGGGCTGGCTGGTAAGCTCCCCCCTCACCATCCATACGATTGAACGATTGAGCTGCAACCGGGTGCCATACCTCCTCGAGGTTGAGTCTACCCTCTATCTGTCGCAGAGAATAAGGCCACGGAGGAGTATGTTGCAGATGCGCTGTCCCTTGGGTTCATTTGTAAGTCCTTCTCCCCTCCCGGGGGCAGATTCAAAATCTGCACATTTTATTGCTTCTGATCGTTTTTAACCCCAAAGGGGTAAGCTATATTTCTTTATTTGCTTATTCGCTCCACTCACTGTGGTGGGTTACATCACCACTATTCTCTTTTTTATTATTGTTTTTTTTTTGTGGGACAGCGGGATTCCTACAGAGTGTTGTAGCGATTTGTACACATCTTAGACCCTGCCTTTTTACACTATAAGAAATGTATTCTTAATTTTTCCTCTATTGTAAAACCCCTTACTGACCCCTCGCTGGTTCCTGGAGGCCGTCAATGCCTGTGAGTCATTAAAGGCATTGACGGCCTCCAGGAACCAGTGAGAGGCGTTGCCATCTCTTTTGATACTCTGTTTTATCCCTTTTATTTTACACTGTTTATGTACTTGCACTATTTAAATCTATGTCTCTTTTTATATGCATTTTTGTGTAACAGCACTGTGACCCATTTTATACTCAGATTAAACATTTTTAATCAATTCTGTCTTTGTTCTCTAATTGAATTCAGCCTAGAGGTAGCCTTTTGTATACATATAGATATGTCACGTTACCAAGTGGTTAACTATAGAGGATTGTGTAGTTATCGCAGTCTGATTGTTTTTTGGGCAACCCAAGACGCCGGTTTTAAAGTTCTTGGTGGCGGCAGCGTGTTTTTACACTGGGAGTTTTGGGGTGACTGGTTGGGGTTGGTGGTGGTTGCTTGGTGCCCTGCGGGGAAAGTGACCAAATAGCCCTGCTCGTGACAAACTAGTGGCATAGCAGTGGGATAGATATATTGATATATTTTTTTTTTAGAGGTTTTTAGTGCTGACTGGATTCACCTGAAGCACTAGCAGAAATTGCATACCTTTTTGTGTAATTTCCAAAGACAGAGCTCAGTGTTGATTTAAAAAGACATACAAAGTACAAAACAGTTTCCCCTCCCTACACTTGTTTTTCTTTCTCTATACCATTTCCGAATATGGAGGCCAATCGCAAACAACCCAAAGAGCCCCTGGAATTGATGTGCCAAGCAAGGGATTTACAAACTTTTGGCAAAAGCAAGGAACAACTTATTGCTGACCTTATGGAGACTGATAGGCACACGGTCCAGCCAGAGACGGACACCGAAAGCGTGGCAGAGCTCCCTACAACTGCAGGAGCACTACTCATTGGAATGCCTACCCCTCAAAGTGCTATGGACATTTGCGCAACGGATTCATTTCGGCAACTGATGGCTACAAATCCTCGGGAGGCCATGCAGGTGATGATTCAACAGCAGGCAGCAGAGAAGGCTGGCAGAAAGAGAAGTAGAGAGACAAGAAAGGCTGTCAGAAAGAGAAGCTGCGGAAAGGCAGGCAGAAAGAGAAGCACAAAGAAGACATGAGCTGGAAATGGCCAAGCTGCAGTCTACTGTTCAGTCTAGAGCCCTGCGCGGGACTGCTTTTTTAATCCCGCTCCCGGCCGCTCCCGCTGATTTTTTGTCCAATCCCGCTCGCTCCCGCTGATTTTTTGTCCAATCCCGCCCGCTCCCGCAACATATTGATGGTCCTATCCCGCCCGCTTTCAAACTAGTTTTAATACCTAAAAAAACGGTTTTAAATAGTAAATATTAATTGATAAGGAAACTATGTTTTCAGATTTAATAAAAAGTATAATTGAGAAAAATGTATTTCTTGTTTTTATTTTTCTTATTTGCCAACCTGCCCCCCAGTTATGCATATCTGACCCCAGGCTTGCCACTCTGCCCCCCCAGATATGCCTTATACCCCTAGATATGCCTTATATTTCCCTATATGCCACTTTCTACCCCAGATATGCCTTATATCCCCCTATATGCCACTCTGCCCCTAGATTGCCTTATTACCCCCCAGAATGCCACTGTGCCATGATATTCCATGTGTACCCCACTGATATGCACTCCACACCTGATACGCCACTGTGCCCCCAGTTATGCCTATAGGACATTATATGCCACTGTGCCCATGATATGCCACTCCAACCCCTAATATGCCACTGTGCCCCCAGTTATGCCTGATATCTCCACATATGCCACTGTGCTGTCCCCCCTGGAGTGCCCTATAGCCCCCTGGTGTGGCTTATAGACCCTTATATGCCACTGTTCCCATGATATGCCACATACCCCCTGATATGCCACTGTGTCCCCAGTTATGCCTTATATCTCCAGATATCCCACTGTGCCTCCCATATATGCCACTGTGCCCCCTGGAGTGCCCTATAGCCCCCTGGTGTGCCTTATAGACCCTTATATGCCACTGTGTCCATGATATGCCACATACCCCCTGATATGCCACTCCAACCCCTGATAT